>PVKS010005779.1:0-82742 GCA_004027875.1 Aplodontia rufa
ATGCTTAGTGAAGTCTCCCAAGCTCAGAGACTCAAGGGTCGAATGGTTTCTCTCATCTGTTGATGCTATCATAGTTAGGGAAGCAGTAGGGCTAACGGCTAACCTAGCAAAACTGCAAATTGAATGACTGTCTGAACATTAGGGGGATGGCTCTATAGGATTCTCAGAGGTGTAGGGAGGGGGATGGGGAGGGGGAGGGGGAGGGTATATGAAGAACTCATAGGAGACTGGAAATCGGGATGGGGGGGGAACCATCCCAGAAGCCGATGTCATTCCTCCACAAACTATCCATTCAATGCACGAGCTCTTCTGGGGGAAAATGCAAAAGGTAAAATTCAAGGTGGATATCCATGATCTGGTTTTTCCCCTCAATAACAAAGTTTATATCCACTGATTGATAATGTTTTGATAATGTTTCTCCCTTAACTGTATTTCTATATTCTAATAAAAAAAAAACAATTCAACAAACAAAAAAAAAAAAAGAAAAGTGACAATACTGATTTTCACATCTATAAATCTCCTGCTGTCCCTCAAGATGCAGGGATTTATACTTGCAAAAAATGGAAGAAGAGACAAATGGATACGATTACACAGAAGGCCACAGTATCTGTACAAATTAAATCTATATCTGTTACAGAAACAGATCCCCTAATTTCTGGATGCAAAAGTCTAATGCCTCTTCTTTTTGTCTCCAAGGATGTCCCTCTATATATAACCTATTGCAGGGGAACTTAATTGGTTTTGGGGTAATTTTAAAATCAATATGCAAATTTGATTATGGATGATATCACTCAGCAGAACACCCCAGTTGCATGCCTTATTTGGGGGCTTCTTGTTGCTGTTGTAATGGGACAAGATTGTTTACGTATAATTGTGTAACCTCAATGTCTTACTGTAATTATTCAACCAATATTTCTCTACCACTGGGAAAATAATTACCAATGGATGGATGTTCTTTTGTGATAATGTAACTTTAACTGCATTGCCAGCAAATTTTTCAGGATCCTATTTAATTGGGAGAATCATTCCATTGCTTCCTTCATTGTCACGTGGCCCTCAGCGTTTGAGACCCAACCTTCTCTTGGACTGTGATGACAATCTACATTTAATGTCATCTACTGTTTCAGGGATGGTGGTGGGAATACAAAAGGAAATAGGAAAAATTAGCATGTGCCACAAGTAAAATAACTAATTTAACTGCCTCAATCTAAGCAAAAATGAGTCGGAAAATGGTAATGGTGTAAATCACAATACTACAGAAACATGCTTCTATTGATTACTTCTTGTTAAAAATATATAAGGTGTCAAAAATTCTCTGGCATGTGCTGTTTCAACATTACTGATTATTTCTACCAAATTGATTCACAAATACAGAAGATACATCATATAATTGACAAAATATCATATATTCCATGGCCTAATTGGCTTCCTTCATGGCTTAAATGGTTATATCCCATTTTAGGGCCTGTGTTGGTCCTCATATATATGCTTCTAAGCATGCCCATTGTTCTAACGTGCATTCAGCAGACTATTAGCCAATTGATGCTATCACAGCATACTTATATTCTGTTCAATGATGTCTGAAGTGTATAAAATAATAAGGAGGGAGATGTAGGATAGTATTATGATGGAATAAGAGCAAGTTCACTGAAGGGTTAACATATGATGATGAAGTCACAGTCATGGGACAAAACTCTCAGGGAGACCTGAGAGCTTAGACCATAACAGGAACGCCTGCAATCTAACTCCTATGTGAAGACAACAATGTTACACAAAGTAGGAGTTCATATTTAGATGAAGGACATAGAACCTTAGAAGTAAAGATGCAGGACATGTGGAGCAGAAAGATAATGGTGTTACATAGACTGGATATCATAAAGCACTCATTGCAAATGTTATTTTAAGATGTATTATGGCTTGCTGAACTGTAAACTATCACAGCTGAATTGTAAACTATCACAAGAAATAAATAGCTGCACAGAGTGTCACTGGCACTCTTGTGCAGTCTTGCCTTGAGTTCCCTGGTTTCCCACCTCAGTTCTTTCGCAGTTTCTAAGAGGTGATCACGAGCACCTCTCACATCTGCCTACCCACAATGCCAGGCTAACCACGGGCCTGCACCAGCCTGAGTTGGGGGGAGACTCCCATTCAGTGGGAATGGGGGTCTGGGAAAGCACAGGCTAAGGTACCTCAGAGGGTTGCCTCAAATCTTTGTGGCATGAGGAAGAGCAGTAGTAAGTGAAGAAACAGATTTAACAGAACAGCTGACGCACAGAGAATCAATGCAATTTGGGAAAGTAGGAGCCTAAGGATGCCTGTTCATCTTATGCCAAAACACAAGAGCCAGAAATGTCTCACAAAGCAGGTCTGGGTGTGAGCCCACCCTCTGCTCAGGGAGCTGCCAGGGCCCCAGCTGCTCTGCAGGTTAGGCCTGGATCCTCACAGCAGCCCTGATCTGAATGAAGGAGCAGAAGTGGAGAAACTCAGAGAAGGTCAGCCATCAGCACCTCACTATAATTCCTTACAGGGCCTCCATTCTGGTGAAGGCTTAGGAGGTAGTGACACACATTTGCCCCACCCCAGCCCCCAAGTTCATGCACAGAACCAACAACCAGTGCCTAGTCACCAAGAGTGCTCCACACTCAGAGATGGCAGCTGGCACTGAGTCCACTCCCAAGCATGCCCCTGACAAAGGCGTCTGAGGGCCAGAAGCCTGTGCCTGGGCCTCTTGCCACCACTCTCAGGTTCCACCTTTTTGCTCTGTTTGGCTGCAGCCAGGAGCCTAAGAAACAGCACCCCCCACGAGGTGGGGAGGTGTGTCCACACCAGAGCTCCTTAGACCACAAGCACCAACAGTTCTGTTACCAGCAGCTCCTGCTCTGGGCAAACTTCTGCCTTTCCCACCCACTCTGTCACCAACACAGCTGCCAATACCGTGGAAGTGGCACCAGCACATTGTGAGACCCTACAGGTATCTGCTGTCCTACCAGGCCTGGGAGGAAGCAAGGCTGAGGCCAGCAGGACTGGCTCAGAGCATGTGGGTTCTTCCCTGAGGGGCTTCTTCCCAGGTCTGTGCTGAGGCCAGGCCAGATGTCAAGAGCTCTCTAGAAAGGACAAGCAGAGAAAGGGGAGAACAGGAAAAGTCCTCTAAGGGAAGCAGCCCAATTGGGGGTTAGAAGAGAGTAGTCCCCACAGTGGGACCCACCCTCCTCCATCCTGAGAAAAGACTGGACATTGGTCTGACCAAATAACACACCTGAACAATAGCATCAGGGCTTGTAAGAATGTCCGGAAGTTGTTGTGCCGGTTGATGCTGGTGTCATCGTCTAGGGCAATATTTCCAAACACCTGAAATGGAGAACAGTAGCATCCTGGATCCCTGGAGCCATGATAGGCAGACCAGGCAAGAGAGGGTGTGTGTGCAACCTGCGGACCCCACAGGGACAGGGCTGTCCAGGTGCCAGTGTGTCTTGCTAGCCCATCACACCTATGTCCCACAGCTCAGCATGTGCCAGGCTCCAGCTCTAAATCTGTCCCCAGGTCTGATAGATGTGAAGGGCTCACCTCTACTGTGCACAAGACAGAAAGTGTTTCAGGCACTTCTCTTATCAACAGTTCTGAAGCAGGACTCCTACTGGCAATAATTCTGAGATCACTGGAAAAATTCTTTTGAAACTTTTGTGCAAATAGTGCAATGAGCTTTTTATCCATTATAATTGATTTTTTTTCTCAGGGTAAGAAATGCAAATTATTTAAGAACCATCTTCGGCCTAAATTTGGAATCTTGCTGAGAATTGATAAACTACTACATTTCCACAAAGATCAGCAACATGCATGTCCTTACACATCCAAAAGCCAAAGCAAGAAAAAAAGTGTGTGTTTGCTTTAAACAGCATCAAATCTCAGCAAACTTTAAATCAAGAGAATTGTTTCAATCTGCAAAAGGAAGACTTTGATCCTGGCACCTCCTCTCGCAACTTAACACTTAATCCACTCCCCTCCCCACTGCTGGGAGTAGCCAGAGGCCCAAGTGTGATAGCAGGGATGCTACTTCACACATTTTAAGTTTGTTTTTGTTTTTGTTTTTCCAAATAGCTGATGAAGCATCATTGGGAAAATAAAGACAATCTAAATTATGGAAGCCAAGCCTTTGGAGAACAGTGGCCTGAGGCTCCTGCTCAAATTCTCAGGTCAGTGTCCTCAGGAGCACTTGATCTTCATTAAAAGGGCATAAGGGGTGCCTTCAGACTGGCGAGATGCCACTTGGCACCCTGCAGATCTCTCCAATGTCCCCACTGCACCTGAAGGCCACCCTGACCTCAAGAACAGAGAGAAAGGAATGGGTGGATAGCTGGATGGCCCCACCAGGAGCATGCTGGGAGTACCCAACTGGAGCCCCGATACCCTCCAAGCAACTTCTCTCACTGCCCACACCAGTGTCTGGCTCGCAGCAAGTGTTCACTATGTCAGCTTATTACTGTTATCATTTAACGACCACAACCCATTCATTCCCTGTGGCTTGAGTGGACAGGGACTCTGCGACCAGCCCTGTCAGGGCAGGTGGCACCCACCTGCATGCCGATGATGGCATAGATGAAGAACAGCATGGCGATGAGGAGGCACACGTAGGGCAGCGCCTGCAGACACATGGGCAGGTCAGGTCAAGCCCTGGACCTCTCCAAGGCTCCCAGACCTCAGCCCAGCCCAGTTCCGGGCCCATGCACTGAGTGACAGGCGCTGTTTCCTCATCTGTAGTTGGGGCCATAAACCCACCTCAGAGGTTTGTGGGCATCAAGGAGATAATCTATGGTCACTCCAACTGTCTTTAGAAACCGCAGCAGGACAACAGGTGCCAGTGGGGAATGCACACGCCCTGCCGGACTCAGCCTCCAGAGCAGGGCACTCTGGGGACCAGGGAACCGTGACAAAGGAAGAGGACACACAGCCCTGCAGGGAGCCGCCCTGTCCTGCCCCTGGCGCCTGCTTCACCTTGAAGGACTGGACGAAGGTCCACAGCAGGATGCGGATGGTGTAGCCCTGACGCAGCAGCTTGACAAGCCGCGCCGCTCTGAAGAGGCGGAGGAAGCTGAGGTTGATGAAGTTGTTCTGTGGAAAAGAGGGTTTCTCTCTGATCTTTGGAAATTGCCCCCAGAAAATGCTGCCTCCACCCCACAGCCTCTCCCCAAGTCCCTGTGGCCCCAAAGTAAAGGGTTAAAAAGAAATAAAGTCACTCCTCAGTTTAAGCAGCAACTGGCTACCAGAAAACCTTCCAAAAGAAAAGCTTATGACTGCAAGTCACTTTTCATGCAGCAAATCAGAGAAACCCCCAACTCCGGGGCTACCCAACAGTGAGGAACAGAGAAAGAAGCTCTCCAAAGTAGCTCCCTGCTGCCAGGTGGGGTGGGTGATCACCTCTGGGCCTCCAACACTGACCGCCTCGCAGGAGACACAGCCAAGCTGTCCAGGCACTGGGTGTGACTGCTTCTCCAGCAGGTACCCCTGAAGGGACTCCTGCCTGGGCTTGGTGGCCACATCCTTCCCTTCTAGGCTCAGCCATCAAAGTCCTGCCTGCCTGGGACCCACATGGGCTCTGATGGAGCTGGGCCGGGAGGGGAGTATGCTGACATTTACAGAAGGTACAGGTGCAGTCACTCTGTGCTCTCAACCCAGGTTTCCAATTCAGAGAACTCAGGATGCTTGGCACTGCTCCCTCCTCCAAGGGCTCAAAAGCAAGCACAAAGACAAACCAATAAACCCCAACTCTGAAGTTTACCTGGGAGTGACAGATCCCTGGCTCCGGACACCGTGAATTACTGGCAAGCCTTTTCAGAGGAGAGTGGCTCTGGGGAGGTGTCCATGCACAGGTGGGGGTTCCTGTGGAGCCAGGTGCTCTATGCCTGTCTACCTAGAGACCAGACCCCTGCACATAACCTGGAAGCAGCTTCCTAACATTTCGGTATTTTAAAATATGCAACAGTTCAGCTCAGACACAGTTGTGCTGTCAGATTCAGTCATCAAATAAAGAGAAAAGAGAACACAGATGTTAAATGAGACAGCAGCATCAGGAGAGCACATGCAGACACAGAAATGGCAAGAGCCTGTTGGCCACTCCAGGGCTGCCCATCATGACAAGTGAGGTGGGCAGTGGAGTCTCATGCTTACTTCCAGGTACAGTGGCCCAACCCACACTCACATGACACTTCTGCCTTGCCTGTGGCTCCCACCAGGGTGGCAGAATGGACTTTTCTGCAGATGGGAGACAGACCGTCACAGGAGGGACCAGTGGACACAAAGGTGATGTGGATAACTGTGTCCACATCAGCGTGAAGTTGGGAGTGGGACTCAAGGCATGCCCTGGAGGGTTCTCAGCTGAGCCTGCAGCTCCCAGCCAGCTCTGGCTGAGGAAAGAGAACATCAGTGGTACACACAATGGATAAGAGCTGCCCACTGACCACCTTAGGCCCCCGAGGATGCAGACGAGTCACAAGCCCAGGTGAAGGGGGGTGTGGTGGGACATATGTCCACTGTCACAAGACCCCTGCACAAGATGACAGTGCCAGGGAGGTGTCCCAAGTGCCTGGCCTCTTCTGTGAGGCTAGGTGGCTCCGTTTTGAAACTACCTGCTCAAGTAGCTCTGGAGGAGCAGTGATTGCAACCACACGGGGCCTGTCCATCTCAAAGCAACCTGCACCTGGGTCTCCTGAAAACTTGGGGGAATGCATGTTGCTAGAGGAGAGGACAGGCGAGAAGGCAGCGTGAAAAGCAGCAGGCCCTCCGTGTGCCCTGAGGTACAACAGGTTTCTGCCCTCCTTCCCACCTGCTCTCTGGGGCTCCTGTGTGTGCTGAGGGCAGTGGGTTGGAGACAGACAGGCAGCCCTGGAGAGCTGTGAAGGCAGATGCCCAAGCAATCATGGGCTGGGGACCACCATGCCAACCTCATGCAGGACAGCAGGGGACAACAAGCACAGGCTGCAACCAAACACTGCAACCTCTGGCCTCAGCCACCCTTTGAAGTTGGATGTGGCCCACCCCTCCCCAGGGCCCATGGTTTCTGCTGCACAGGAAACAGCCACCCCCACTGGAAGCCCACCTTGCTGCCCCTCAGCCTCAGTGAGAGGGTGATCCAACTTAAGGGAACACTGGTCTTGCCTGCCATTAGCCCCCTCAGCTCAACCTAGAAACACTAGGGACATAAATGCCAGGTAGCGAGAGTAACTGAGGAAAGCGATCTGGAGTACTGTTAAGATAATGCTCCACAAATCACTACTGCCTCTCCCCAATCACAGCAGAGAGAGGGCTTACACAGCACACATCAGGTGGGCATGCAAGCCAGGTCCAGGAGGAGAGGGGCAGGTGGGAAGCAAGGGCCTCCTGTGAGGTGGCAGCAACCTGGCCTGGGCTGGAAGCTGTGCAGATGACTTGGGCTGGGCATTCCTGCAACATCAAATGCCATTTTCTCAAAACTCAAGCTTTCTACTCTAGTTATAAAACCCTGTATGACAAACATCAAGTTTCTGCAACAGAAACCTCAAAGATCTGCTCCTCTGTATGATTTTCCACAACCACAGTTAAAGCTGAGTTGCTATCAGACACCTCTGCTCTCCTCTCCAAACCCCTGAAGACCTGGAGGGAGGCCTCACTGCACCCTCACTCAACAGGAGCTGGGCCAAGGGTGTGCATACACACCAGTGACACATGACAGGGAGCCCTGAGCTCATCACAGAGGCAGAGGCCCTCCTTCTACTCAGGCCCTCAGGACCCTTTCTGATCATGGAGTCCAAACCTCCAAACCCTGCGCTGAGCCCGGGGCCCCAGGCTTGTTTAGGAAGAATAGATGCTACAGGGGACTTTACCACGGGCCGCCTGGGAAAAGCCAAACCTTCCGTGTATGTTGGCATGATAGGGACACAGCAAAGAGGAGGGGAGAGTGCAACAGAAACCATAGACTCACAGGGACCAGGACCAACCCCCTCAGGCAAAACCTCCTGTGTCAGGGCCAGTCTTAGCAGGAAACCCTGCCCTAGGCACTTTCTTGCCACCCATCCCAGAAAGCTCCACCTTCCTTCCTTGGTCAAGTCCCAGAATCCAATAGTCCCTGGGAGGCCCGCTGAAGAACCAGCTGGACCCCAGGGGCTGAAAAGTGCACAAGAGGCCAGAGGTGAGTGCAGCAGAATCCAGCTCACACCTCAGAGAGGAGCAGGTGGGAGCTCCAGAAATGAGAGAAGAGAAGAACAGCAGGCAGAGTGAGGAGACGTAAAACTGTTTAAAGTCACAAACCAACCGTTTCCTATATGTGATGTTTTCATGGATGGGCATTTGCGTATTATTTATAGATTGGGGTGGTTTGAGCAGCAGGTGCGCAACATACAGACGGAGACATGGGTTTTCGCATTGTATGTTGGTTGGGTGGCGTGAGTCAGCAGGTAGATTAAGGTAAATCAAGAACAAAAACAGAAAACAAAAGAGAAAATGAGTCATCAACACAAGCAAGAACTTAAACTCTGAATACTTAACTAGAAAACTTTAGGATTTCAGTAAACTGCACATTTTTCTTGAAATGTGTGAAATCAAAACATACTTTTGAATTCTGTAGGTTATGCAGACAGTGGCATCCATTTGCATTCTTGTTTGTAATGCAAATCCAAACATGACTCACAGACAATGTGTTTTTATTTCCAGGCAAAGAAATCAATGTCAGTTTTCTGCATGCTGAGAGCCCTCTCTCAATGGACCCTTGCTAAGACTATTGATTTGATTTTTAAGTTGGGGATCAGAACTGACACTCATATTTTTGCCTAAGGAAAAAAAAAACAGTGCATTTGCAAAGTAAATGTGTGAAGTGACTCCAAATGGAAAACAAACAAATAACAAACACAACACCACCAATCCACATGACAACTGTCCTTTCATCTTTTCTCCTCCAGGCAGGGAAGGACCACGATGACCTGAACTCCAACAGCAATGGCAGCAAAAGGGCAGCTGAGCATTCAAACTGGGCAGCCTCCCACCGTCCCTCTGGTCCCACTGGAGGCTTGCCTACGTGAGGCTCCGCACAGCAGCAGGCTTCCCTGCTCCTGACTGACCAGCAGCTACGTGGCAGGATGCCACGTTACTTGGGTGGCCTACACTGAGGAGGCCTCTGCACACCTGTGACACCAGCAGCACCCCTGCCTGCCTGGTGCTCTGCCTCTCAGCAGTCAGGAGTCTGGGCTTCTCTCTGGAGAGGTGCAGAAGCCCCAAAGCTGCCCTTACAACTGGGAGCTGTTGGATTAATTTATCTGGACAAATGAAGACCCCTGTTTCCAAGAAGCCCCATGGTTCCCAGAAACACAGCCAGTCTGCTCCTCAGAAACCACACTGGATATGATGGCTTTGGGTGAGATGCATACACAGTAACGAGGCAGCCCCCTGGGAAATGCCACCACACCAGGAGCTGATGGGACAAAACCACCGCGATTTTTCTATTTCATGGAAGATTTCAGTCCTTCTGCTTAGACTACTCCAACTTTTGAAAACCATGAAACACATCACATGAAACTATATGTCTATTTTAAAGAATAAACCAAATATCCATACATTCATCACACAGCTTAAACAAGCAGATGATCCCTGTCACCACGATGTCCTTCCTGTTCCCCCCAGCTCTCCAGATGTAGCCTTGATTCTGGTCAAAAGTCACCCATCCCTGCGGTTCTGCCAGGAACACTTAGCTGCCTCTGGGACTTGCTAGTTCTCAGCATCCACAATGACAGCTTATGTGATCCTGGCTCTGACAGTGAGCAGACACTGCTTCTGAGAAGCATCTATTCTTCCCTGGATGTCATTCCTGTGCCTGCTGCTGTCTCACTGTCTTCATCTCCCAGGGCAGCTGACACACTCAACACACATTCTATTGCTGCCGGTGCTTAGCTGGCACAAGGTTGGTTCTCATGAACAGATGCAAGGATCTATGCAAAGACCCTGAGACAGAGCTATGCACATCAGCAACTCTCTAAGTACTGCAAACTTTTCCAAAGAGGCTGTCCCAGTGGAGCTGGGCAAGATGGCACATGCCTGTAATCCCAGCCACTGGGGAGGCTGAGGCAGGAGGATTGCAAGTTCAAAGCCAGTCTCAGTAACTTAGCAAGGCCCAAAGCAACTTTGCAAGACCCTGTCTCAAAATGAAATAAATAAATAAATAAATAAATAAGGGCAGGGGATGTAGCTCAGTGGTTAAGCACCACTGGGTTCGATCCCACAAAAAAACAAAAACAAAAAACCAGGTTATCCTGGTTAAGAAGTCAAGACTCTCATCAGCTGGCTGGGAGTGTTCTGAATACTCCACATCCTTGTCAACACTAGGCGTTGCTAGAATTTCCAAAATCCTTCCACCAGCAGGTGTGAAGTGACATTGAAATGTCCTTACAGTCTGTTCCTTCAATTACCAATAAGGGCAAGCATCTTTTCCTGTGTTAATTGGCCACTTATGTTCTTGTTTTCTACTCTGTAAAATGCCCTGTGGTAACTTCTGTTCATTTCCCCATTTGGTCTTTGTTTTTCTGTGCACAGTCTGGATACTAGCCTCTGCTAGTTGTGTGGACTCCGGGGCCACCACTGGCACATTCCCTGCTCCCCTCCCCAGGCACTAGATGAAGGCAGCATCCCAGGGCCCAGCTGCTCTTTTATCAACCTCCTCTTGTCCGTTTTACATGCTCCCAATCTCAACTTCACATCACTGGCCTGGACTCTTCTGCAACTCCAGGCCTATGGTTCAACTCCTCTGGGAAGCCTCACAGGAGTCTCCAACCTAAAGTGCCCCAGTCGCATCCAGAAATTCCATTACAAACTTCTCCACCCACATGCTTTCCCATTTCAAGGCAAGCAATCATTTTTCCAAGTGCTTAGTCCACAGTTCAATGTCACTGTTGCCTCTCTCTCATACCCACATCAGGTCCAGCTGCTGCCTTCCTACAGGTTGCAGCCAGAGTTCAACAGCTTCCACCTCCCATAGCCTGGCTCCCAGCAGGAGTGCTCAGCAGCCAGGGCCCCCAAGCTTCATATCTCAGGCCAAGGTCCCAAATCAGCATCTATGCCTTCTTCCTGAGGCCAGGCCAGAAGGGTCAGAGTTCCAGCATTCTCCACCCTCCCCAAAGGCTTGGGCCATAATTGACCCCCCACCAGTCCCTGCACACCATGGAGTGAGCAGCACCTTCCACATGGCCTGAGCCCCAGTCTACCATGGTGACCTACTGGGTAACTGGCCTTCTGCTGGCAGGTGCTGTGCTCTTCCCATCTCACCAGCCCCAAGCAGTGTTCCTAGGGTCACCTCCTGAATGAGCAGCTTGCACCCACTCATGCAGCCTGTTTCAGGGAGTGCCAGCTGCCACTGCCACCCTCCCAACAGAGCAGGCAGAGGTGTGTTTTCATAGCAAGGCCACTGGACAGAGCAGCCAAGGTGCTCTGAGGCACAGCCTCCCATGTACCCTTTGTCTGCCCTCAGCTGCCTCCTCACCCCTTGCTCATGCTTCAGCACCACCACTCCCGACTCCTCACACACACGCACAGCACAGCACATTGAGGTAAACAATAGATCCAACAGATCTTCCAGTTCTGACTGACGCTTTGTAGATCCACCTTAGCAAATAGGTCTTGTTTCCAGGTCTTAGGGATAATCTCCTTCTTCTACCTGGTGTTGACTGAAATTGTGAATAATAACATTGACATCCGATCTCCGGCCTTCCACACTGACTCAAGCAACCCTCAGTTCACTGGCTGCAGAGTGGGTGCACCACATTCCATGCAGGAGAGCTCTGACTCGAGGCTCACTCTTCTCTCAGCTACTCAGCTATCCCTGATCCCAGGCCACAGGTCTCCATTAGCCAGCTCTACAGCAAGTCTCAGCACAAACAGGAGCAGACTCCCTCCCATACCACCCAAACACATCAGTTCATCTTCCCAAGTATCTTGTTTGGGACTGCTGCTCTTCTTAATATATTTTAGAAATACCTTATAAAATTCCAAAACAAATAAACAAAACATTGCATTTTTATTGGGATTGCATAGAATCTACAAATCTATTTTGAGGAAATCAACAATTCTGTGAAATTGACACCCATTAACTAACATGATATTCAACTCTGCCTATGTAACTCTTCTTTAGTGCCTTTACATAAAGTTCAGCAATTTTCTGCAAAAAGATTTTGTGCACAAATTTCATTAGCTCTTTTGTCAGGACTGCTGACGTTGAAAGGAGGATGACTGACCGGCTTGAGTGATCTCATGTTCTGCAGCTGAGCTACGCACCCAACTGCTCCCATAGACCATGCTGTCATCTGTGCAGGGCCACAATTGTGCTTATTCCTTTTCTAATCCATACATATTTATTTGTCTCATTCGTTCAGTAAACATCTACAAGAGGCTTACAGAGCATCAGGTACAGTGCCAAACACCAGGGAGCTGGCAGCAAACAAGACAGATCCACCACAATGTGGTCCACAGCAGGCAGCAGGGTGCTCTCCTGGCTTTGAGGGAATGCTTTCCAAATTTCACCATTACACAATGTGTCCATAGGATTTTTGTAGCAATTCTTCATCAAGTAAATAATTCCTAATTGCTAATAAGCTTTCATCATGAAAAAAATTTGATTAGATGTTTTCTCTGAATCTACGAAATGATCACATTAATAGTCTCCTTCGATCTGTTAATGTGCATTATGGTAATAGTTTTTCCAAGGTGGAAAAAGTGCATTCCTGAAATAAATGAGATATATATATTTATTTTTTTTTAAGAGAGAAAAAAGAGAATCAACTTTATTTTTTCACTGGGACTTTGTTTCTCTAACATTTGATTGTATATGTGGTGCTGGGGTTTGAACCTGGGTCCTCATGCATGCCAGCCAAGTGCTCCAACTGCTGAGCTCCTGCTCCAGCCCCAACTTATATTTTCTTTTTTGTACACTATTGGATTTGGTTCGTTTCCATATTGGTTTAGGATTCTGCACCACTCATTAATGAGTGTGAATTATGACATTAGTATTATTTTTTAAATACTGGTGTTGAAATTATATTAGACATATAAAATTAGTCAGGAAATATTCATTCTCTTTCTAATCTCTGGAAAAAAATTGTTGAAGACCAGAATGATCTTTCCTTGTATTTTAAGTAGAAACCTAATGTTCAAAACCATCAAAACAGGGTGTTTTCTTTCTTTCCTTTTTTTTTTTTTTTAAGAGAGAGAGGGACAGCGAGAGAGAGAAATCAACTTTACTTAGTTTTTCATGTGCCTTTCCTCGCTCCAACACTTCATTTTGTACATGGTGCTGGAGTTGGAACCTGCATTCTCATGCTTGTCAGGTAAGCACTGTAGCAGCTGAGCTACCACTCCAGCTCCCAGGGTATTTTCTTTATGGGAATATTGTTTACTGACTCAATGGCTTTAATGCTTCAGTAAAGAACCATGTACAGTTTTCGTCTCTTCTGTCAAATTTGATTGCTTGTATCATCCTAGCCATCCTCCATCCACCTACCTTCTCAAACACAATGGCAGAAGCTGTTGGGGCAGCGTGCTCTATCCTCCTCTTCTGCGCCTGCAGTCGTGGTCTGCCCCACTTTCCACTCACTGACCTTGAACAACTGCCAGAGGAGTGTCAGCTTTAAGTCTTTCAAGGATCAAGACTGCACTGATTCTTTCTACTGTACATTTGTTTTCTCCTTCCTTGATTTCTGCAGGTGGGCTCTTGGCTCATTTTGCTTTGGCTTTTTGGTACAGGGAATTGAACCCAGGGCCTTACTGAATGCTAGACAGTGCTCTACTGCTGAGCTATACCCCCGGCCCTAACTCCTTTTTAATTTCTGTTCTTACATTTTCTTCGACTTCATTAAACTTATTCTGTTGGGTTTTTTCCCTAACTCACATTAAATGCCCAATTCATTACTTTTGACATTTTACTATTTTTCTAATATAAGCATTTGTTAGAATTTCTTCCCAAATACAGTCCTTTCCCAGTTACTACAGAGATTGGTCCCACAACCATCTCAGAGGTTCAAGTCCTTTATATAATATGGTTCAGTGACTGCACATAAGCTACACACATCCCTCTGAATCCATTTCTCGACAACTTACAACAGACAAGAGGATCAAAACGTTGTGTGAACAGTTGCTGTACTGCTCTGTATAGGGAACCACAAGAGATCTGCACGTATTCAGTACAGATGCAGGTTTTTCTGAAGTCAGTTGGCTGGCTGGATGCAGAGGGCCAAATGTGCTGCTCCACTGGGTCTCACAAGCTCTCATTTATGGAATAAACTTCACTTCTGTTGTATGCATTTCTAATTCCCAACCTTCCTCCACTCTGGACCCATGACTCACTGACATACTGCTGTTTCAGCCACACTCCCTGATCTCTACTACTCTACCACACTAAATCCCAGCACTATCTCTGCAGCTGCAGAGCTGAAGGCACACAGGTGACACTGTGGAGAGGGCCACACTACCTGTCGTGCCCTGCAGGAAGGGCCAGCATTGTACCCAAGGAACTGTTTGACCCTAGCTTCCTTCCCAGTGCTCCTGGGAACACTACCTAATAAGTCACATTTGGATCACAGGTGCTGACCCTAAGTGGTTCCCTGAAAGACTTTCAGGATGGGTTCTGGGGTTGCTCACTGGCCAGATCCTCTTCTGTTTGTAGTGAGTAAGGTGACAGTAAGGCCTTGTGCTTAGCAACAAAATGGGGGACACCTCACTTCGGTTAAATCTGACGGGGGCACAGAAGACACAGGGAGATGTGGGAGAGACCTGTGTGTAAGACCCAAGTGCCACCAGTTGGCCCAACTCCCAGAGACGCAGCACAGGAGTGCTCTGGTGCCACTCAGGTCCATACTGGCTGCCTTCTGCAGGCCTGCACTGCCTTGCAGGGAGTTCCCTACAACTGGAGGGGCTCAGATCTGCCTTATAGATGGGTTGGCGCAACGTACTAGTACAAGCCCCACTAGGGTCCCACACAGGGACAGCCTCAGAGACACTTGGAAAACAGTGCATGTGGACAAAGAGGCTGTCTGCTCATGATTCAGGTTGGTGGAGCTTAGAGAAGAAGTACACAGATGGGCCCTGGGAGTGGGCATGTTGTGCTGGCCGCTCTACTTCACATAGTCGCCCACCAGAGCACAGCCACGGCACAGGGTCACCTCAGCGTCTGCCAAGTGTTGGGACACACCAATGTCAGTCAGCCTCTGACCTCACCAGTCCCAATGTACACCAAGTAGACCTCTGAGTGGTGCATCCGTGATGGCCAAAACCCTCAGCAGAACCGAGCTAGCCAGTCGGTGGACTCCTCAGGCCAAAACCCAGCAGGCATGCAATGAGTCTGCCCCTACCCAAGTACCACCCCTGCTTACTGAGAGCAGGGCATCCATTACACAAAGGGCAGGGAAGGTCTGCTGAGAACTGGAGGTTCCATGGGGCCTTCCCAGATGCTGCCATGGCCAATCTTAACTGTGCCTGCACCTTTACACAGCCACACCCAGACAAGGGAAGGCTCTTCAGAGAGCGTAGGTCACCTCATCATGCCACCCCTAGAGGATCAGAAGGCCAGCAGGTCAGGGGCTCTAGAAGGGGTGGTGCAGACATGAGATGAAGACATTCGCTCTGCACAGACCCACACAGCAGGGATCCCTGAGCAGTCTCCCAGGCTGTGGCTAGCACCGCCTGGAGGATACACGGCACACCCAGTGTGCATGATCAAGCTGAGGGACTGGGGGGTAAAACCTCCCTTCAACACAGTCCTATGGCAGTGCCCAGTGACCCATAGCCCAGAGGCTGCCAGAGTCTGAGTCACCTGTGTGTGGTGTTCTGGAGGAGCCGGGGGTATTGAAGGTGAACCCTTAGCCCCATGCAGCTCCTTTTCCCTAGAAGGACCTCTCACAAGGGTCACCCAAGTCCCTCCCTGGGGACTTGGCTCAAGATGTGGCAATTCTGATCCTCTTCATCTTCTCCAGCCATTTCCTAGGCCCCTTATGGATTTTCTTCTTAACAAGTAACTTTTATACGAATCCTCATTTCAGGCTCTGCTCCCAGAGAATTCAACCTGGGGCCAAATTAATAAGATATTCTGCCATTTTGTTTCCAACAATGTATTACACTTTTTCTTTAAAAAGGTGCTTCATGATTCAAGAGTTTTTTAAATCTGTTGAGGTACATTTACATCCCAGAACTGGTCATTTTTGATATAATGCACTTGTGTTAGGTAAGAATATCTCCAGATATATATATATATTGCACAAACTCAATTTTTAAAATATAAATTCTTACTGCATATGGATTACATACTTTTAAGACCGAGTTGTGAGATGCAACACAGTAGACACCTGTGAATTTAAAGATTCATGGCTTCTTGGCCAGGTGCTACCATGGAGCCCCTGGAGATCCTCAAGCCACCAATCTGAAGGACCTCTGGGGTCACTTTCTTATCCAAGAAAGAATATCTGTTGATACAACACCCAATCCCCAAGACCCCCTCTGAGAGGAGCCTCTCCTGGGGGCTCAGGAAGGGGCAAACACATCAGGACCTGGAAGGAAATCACATGGGGGAGCGCGAGGGAACAGGAAAAGCACTTACCGCAATCTCTGTTACTAAAATATCAGTAATACTTCCCAACACAGTGACAAAGTCAAAGACATTCCAGGCATCTCTGAAATAGTTCTAGAGAAAAAGAAGGGCAGTTAGTGCCACTGGCTGGCCAGGGCTGTACTGGGTAATGAGCCCTGATCAAGCCACAGGGTGATGACTGTCAGGCAAGGACAGCAACAAGCAGATACCTCCAGCCAGGGCAGATGCAGAAGGAGACCAGGCTGGGAGCAGAATAAACCTTTCCCTTGGCCCCCACAGTGTCAGTGTGTTCAGAGAGTATGAAGAATTCCCAGCCGCACACTATGAGCCCCTAAAGGTTGCCTGACAGAGGGGCTAGCATGCAGGCCACCAAAGGCTGGTACGCACCAGCACCCCAAAGGCGATGATCTTCAGCACGCACTCCATGGAGAACATGGAGGTGAACACCATGTTCAGGCACTTCAGCATCAGCTCGTACTCGTAGGGCGCATCGTAGAACTGCCAGGAATGAGTGCCAACAGCTGAGGGCTCGGCAGCCCCTAGATACCCCCAAGGCCACCGTGCCCTCCTGTCCAGCCACAGTGGGCCCCCAGAACTCCTCACTTACCCACCCCTCCTTGCTCTTCCAGCGTGACCCCAGAGCCTTCTCACTGTTCAGCTCCCAGACCCCAAGAGGGACAGCATCCCACAATCCCACAGGCACCCAGGACAGCCAGGATAGAGGCAAATGCAGCTCCAGCACTTGCCAGCAGATTACTCTTCAGCCAGCCATGGATTTGGGTTCTGACCCCCTGCCTCTGTGTGAGGTCTCGTACCTTCATCATCAGCACCACCGTGTTGAGGGCTATCATGGCCATGATAAAGTACTCGAAAGGCGGGGAGACCACAAACGTCCACGTCTTATACTGGAATGACTGCTTGTTTTGGGGCATGTACCGTGTCAGCGGCTTGGCGCTGATGGCGAAGTCAATGCAAGCCCTCTGCGTGGAGAAGGAGCACCTTGAACCCAGGGGGAGCCCAACCCTTCGATGCCTCCCACACCAGCACCCACCTTGCTGCAAGAGTAGGCAGCAGAGGCAGCCCAGGCCTCCTCCAGTAGGCCCCAACTGCCCACCGTAGTCTCCTACTGCAGGAGGAAGGAGGCCCTGCCCACTCTGGCCATGAGCAACCCATGTAAGAAGGAGAGCCCAGAGTTCTGCTCACACTGCCCATCATAGGAGCTCATGGGGCACCCACCTACCTCATTCTTCTCCAGGCTGCATTCGGACATCACCTTGTCCCCCTGCTCCTGGAAGGTGATGATGATCAAGGCCACAAATATGTTGACAAAGAAGAAGGGGAAGACCACAAAGTAGACCACATAGAAGATGGACAGCTCCATACGGAACCCAGGGCTTGGCCCCTGCTCCTCATAGGTGGCATCCACGGAGTGCTTCAGCACCCTGGTTAAGGGGACAGCAGTGTCAAGGGAGCTTTAGGGGAGCTCAGGGCCTGCACCACAGGTCAGGCCAAGTTGCAGCCCCCAAGCCTGGATGGGCACTCACATGGGCCACCCTTCTCCTGTGGACACTGTGAACAGCGTCAGCAGGGCCCAGAGCACGTTGTCATAGTGGAAATCATATTTTTTCCACTGCCTTGGCTGAGCTTCCACTTCCTCCTTCTCATAATCCAGATACTGACCCCTGGAGACAGGAACATAGGAAGGGCAGAGTCACACAGGGACTCAGACAAACTTGTGTCCATGCAAAAGGGAGCCATGCCCACTGCGCATGGGAAGGACATTCTCCTCCACAGGTAGTGCTGGAGAGCTCACATCTCTTCATCTGGAGGCAGAAGAACAAGGTCAAACTTCTGCCTCATTCCATATCTAAAAATAAATTCAAAATGGATCAAAGTCCTAAATGTAAAACTGTTAGAAGAAAGCAGGCACATCTTTATGAACTCATTTTTAGGAATGGTTTCTTAGATATGGAACCAAAATCATGAGCAACAAAAGCAAAAGAAAGGGAAACTGAATCTCATCAAAAGTTACAACTCTGTACTTCAAAGGGTGCCATCAAGAAAGTGAAAACTTGATGGAAGGGGGAGATTGATCACTGATCACCTACCAGATTGGGGCTTGCGTCTAGAATACACAAAGTCCTATTACAGGTGATATGAAAGGACACCCTGATTTTTAAAATGAAGTATCCAAACAGATATTTTCCCAAAGAAGAGCCAATAAGTAATGAAAAAGGTGCTTAACACCATCAGAAAAGAAAATCAAAACCCCACTGAGCTATCAGTCTACTTCATGAGGATGGTATAACAAAACCAAACCAGGAAGATACCAAGTTTCAAAGAAGATGTGGAGAAATCAGAACACCTCTACTGGTTAGGGTAGGGATATAAGATGATTCAGCCACTCTGGAAACAATCTGGCACTTCCTCAAACACAGTTATCATACCACCACCACTTCCACTTATTGGTGTATACTCAATAGAAAGGGAAACACAGTCTCTATGAATGTTCATAGCAGGATTATCTACAATACATAAATGTCCCTCAGCAGGTGACTGAGCGGATCAATATGGCACAGGTGCTGACTGAGCCAGCCACAGAGGACCATGCAGTGTCTGCCTCCACCCATGGAATGTCCCTAGCAGGAAATCCAGACACAGAGCACCAGCTCAGGGGCTGCAGAGGGCTGGGGACAGGGACACAGAGAGGCACAGCTGAAAGGCACATGTTTAGTTGGATTTTGATGTTATTTGGTTTAGTATTTTTTCTTTTTCTTTTTTTTTTCCCCTCACAGGTAATAAAAATGTGTCTGTGAATACACTGGGAACCACTGAGTTTTATACACTAAATGGATTATGTGAATGAGCTGTGAGGTGTGTAGAATGTATTTCAATCAAGCTTCAAAGAAACAAAGAATCCCTCTGCAATGGGGAAAGCATGATCCATAGGAAACTGATCTTTGCCCTGCCTCCAACAGCACCAAACTCAATGTGAAAGGCAAAACCCACTTTCAGAAAAAGCACCCTTGACTTGGGATTGACTTTTTAAGCAGGATAAACACTAACATACCATTGTACTATGCTAAAATTGAGAACTATGCTAAAATTGAGAACTCATCCTTTAAAAGACTCCACTGAGAGAGTAGAAAGCACTTCACCAAGGAAGAAACATCAAGCAAAGGCCCTACCCAGGACCTGAGAGAAGTCCAGGGCCTCCTCCCACAGAGACAAGTGACACCCATACAGAAACACAGGCAAAGACTCAATGGACATCGCCCAGCAAGGACATCTACACAGCCAGCCAGCTCAGGGAAAGGGGCTCAATCTCCCTGGTAGCACTCACATCACAGTGCCTGGGAAGGCTGGAGAGCTAGAGAGACATTGTGAAGGCTAGAGGGCGGAGGCAGAAGTGTCACTTCAAGGCAGGGCCCCTCATGAATACATGCATGTGTTCACTAGCAGAGGTGCACCTGGGTGCGGCAGGGCAGCCACAAGTGGGAACCACCAAGTGCCCCAGCACAGCCTTTCAGAGTTGCACACAGCCACACGTCCAACCCCTGACTCCTCCCCTGGACAGTGCCAGCAGCCCCAAGCCATCGTCAAACCCTAGGCATCCAGCCAGGGTTCAAAGGGGCCGTGGAAATGCCCTGGAAGCCACAGTGGGCTCCTTGGACATGTGCAGGCAGGAAGGAGGTCTCGGAGCACAGTTGGTCGCTGACCCCACAGAAGAGGGTATGGCTATGGGGACAGGAATACATTCCTCTCTTCTGCAGGGCAGCAGCATGTCCCAAACAAACCTCCTAACCCTCACCCAGTGTCCCCCCTCTTCAGAGGAGTCTCCTGAGCCATGTGACCAGCACCAGGTGTTCTCCACATCCGAGGGCCGAAGGATTCCCACCCTGCCTCAGTATACCTGCAGTCACTCTCCAGCTCCTTGGATTCATCAGTGCAGTAGAAAAACTTCCCTTTGAAGAGCTGTACTGCAATGACGGCAAATATGAACATAAAGAGCATGTAGACGATCAGGATGTTGAGCACATTCTTCAGGGAGTTCACCACGCAGTCGAACACAGCCTGAGTGGAGCAGCGGTGGTCAGGCGGGGTGGCTAGGGAGGTGTTGAAGAGGGTTGGGGCCTAGGGGAGGCGGTGCTGAGGGGCGGGGCCACAAGGGGCAGGGCTCAGGGGAGGAGGGACCGATGGACGGGGCCTGGAGTGGAAGTGCCAGGGGCGTGACTATGGTGGACGGTGGGGTGTGCTGGAGGAGGAGCCAAGGGGAGGCGGAGGGCGGAGTCTTGGGGAGGGCAGAGCAGTGGGGAGGGCAGGGCGGTAGTTAGTGCTGGGTCATAGGGAGGCAGGGAGAGGTGGAGGATGCCAAGGGGACAGGAAGAGAGAGCAGGGCAGGGCAACTACAGGGTCAGAACTTCAGGGCCACTGAGGCTAGACACCCATGGGCATTCCAGGTCTCTGCCATGTCCTTAGGCCCCTGCCCATGGATGGTGCCACCACTAGCTGCCCTGACTCAAGCTGACTGGCCCTGTCTCTGTCTCTGGAGGGATCCATCCAGGACTTGACAGAGGAGGCAGGATGGGCTACAAGAGACAGCTGGGTACCCAGAACTGGCTTTGCAGATGGGAGTCAGGACCCAGAAAGGAGCCAGGCCTTTTTAGAGGGGATCTGTAAGTTTCCTGCCCTGCCCCTGGCCTTGTTCCTACTCATGAACAGTGATGTGGGGCAGACTGAGGACATGAGGACAAAGCAGCAATGCTGTGGCCCCAAGGACCAGAGCACAAGAGACTCTGGGCATGTTCTGAGGCCCTGAGGGGACTCTGGTCCATGACCACCATCTGCCAGACTTTCTTTCAGGTTCTTCTAGACCCTGTGCACCCAATGCTGCTCTCAGAGCTGAGGCAACAACTCTCAGGACATCCTGCTCCAAATGACCACAGCTGCCTGGACCCATGAAGCCACTGCTACTGTGTGCACCCTTCCCCCACTGCACCAGGTGCACCTCCTTCCCAAGTTGAGGGCCGCTGGGTGCCTTCCTAGGTCACCACACACTGATTCCAACCAGATATTTTTCTGTAATTCCCACTTGGCCTAACATCTCCAAGCTGTGGATAAGAGAATGCACTGCACAAAGGAGGATTAAATGAATTAATGCACAGGAATATTTGTGCCTAGAACAGGCCTCAAAATTATTAGATTGGGTTTCTACTCTTCCTTTCTTCAGAACTTCAGCTGTGCCCACCCTCCAGGGCCCAAGCCCGCAGTCACTTTCTGGAGCTCCTGACTGCCAGCGACTCCCCTCATATACCCTGTCCCCGCTCTGCAACCCCTTTCCTCCCTGTCCTACATGGCTGAAGAAAATACCATCTCCCATCTGGCACTGCTGGGATAAGAAAGAGGATTCTCACAAGAGACTGCTGGGAACAAGCTCTCTTTGAGGCAGGGGCTCAGAGCTCATCTGCCTCACATGGATGGGTAATTTGGAAAAACACAAATACATACACACACATGCATTTGCACACACACATGCACATATGCACACACACACAGCATGTATGTGCACACATGCATATGTACATGCATGCACACACATGCACTGCATGGACACACATGCCCCTCAAGCCCCAACTCCAGGTACCAACCTTGAGCTTAGGCAGTCGTTTGATGGTCTTGAGGGGCCGCAGCACGCGCAGGACTCTCAGGGACTTAATGGTGTTGATGTCTTTCCCTTTGGATCCTCTAGAAGGGAGAAGTCACTAATGCAGACAGGCAGGACTTGTGGGTATGCCCAGCCCCACGCCACCTACAGGGTCTGGATCACACTGCCGTGTGCCTTTCATCTGGGAACTCCAGGGTACCACACCCAGAGCAGAAAGGTCTCTTCCTGTGGCTGCCTGTCCTGGGCTTTATCTGAGGACAGGGGCTGGACCAGGGCTGGGTCTCCACACATGGTACAAAGGGATAGTTGAGCTTGCAAGCTGGATGAACCTCATTCTCTCAGACCTCCCTCTCACTGGGAGCCATAAACCCACCCCCAACCCAGTTTCCAGCAACAAAGAGGATTAAGAGGGCTGGCACATGCCTGCACACCAGGAGTGAGGGCCAGGAGCATGCCCTGAGGTGCTAGAACCCTCTTCTAGCCCTATAAGAGTCATGTTCCTGCTTTTCACTCCTTGTAGCAGGAGGTGAGGGGACTTGTCTGGCTGCTACCCTACAGACCACCTGCCTGTCCTCAGCTGCCCAATGCTCCTCCAGGTGACAAGAAACCAAAAGGAAGAGGGAATTGGGGAGGAGAGTAAGAAAGAGACACAGTTGCAAAGTTAGATAAATAGGCAAAGCCAGAAGCAGAAGCAGGAATGGGGAGACAAGTACAAAGATACACAGGCACAGAGTAGCAGACAGAGACACAAGATGACCAGGAAAGGAACAGACAGGAAGACTCAGATCAAAGCTGGGGGGAGACAGGAATTTATGTAAGGAAAATTCCAGGCATCAGAAGCAAGGGTCAGAGGGCCCAGATTAGAAGCCAGAGCAGACATAGGTGGCTTCTCCTGCCCATCAGGGGCCCAGGAAGTTGCAGCCTAGCTGGAGAGATGAGGGCTGTTTGCCCTGCCCTGATCTCACCAGGCCAGAAGTGACAGGAAGGTCACTTGCTGAGGAAGTCATGCTCAGAGGTGAAGTGGGCAGCAGCCTCTCACAGGGAGCATACCCCACCCCGCTCTGGGCCCTGGACCCTGGCCTGCATTCAGGCTGACCCTATCCCAGGCCCTAGCCAAGCTCAGGACTGAGTGGAGAGCAAGCTGCACAGTCCTGGCCTTTCGAGAACTTGGGCCCCAGTCCCTTTCTCTGGAATCCCTGCCCACACTCTGGAATCAGATCAAAGGGTCCCTGAAACAGAGCTTGGCTGCTTCCTAACACTCCCCTGACACCTAGGCTCACCAGGTTCACACCAGGAGAAGAGGTGACACCAGGGACACACAGGTTCACAGAGCCCAGGCTGGGGGCAGAGGGAAGAGCTCTACACTGGAGGCTACCCTCTTGGCCCAGAGCCTGCTCTGCAGCCACACGGCTGGATCCCACCCTTCCCTGCTCCTCAGTGGAGCCTCCCGCCACAGTTCTCATTCCAAGGGCCCTTCCTGATACTCTGGCAAAGTTCTCACTTCCTCTATCATAGAAAGGGGGTCTATTAGCACACCCAGGGGCTGGTGAGGAAAAGGAAAAGGAAAGAAAGCCACAAGAGTCCAGCTTCTGGGTCCATGGCCACAGCCGGCAGTTCCTACCCAGAGCACTCACTGCCATCCTGGCCAATGTTCGAGCCTCAGCACTCACTTGAAACACCCTGCTCACCAAGGGCCAACCATGCCCAGCCCAGCCCTAGCCCCCAGCCAGTCCCCAGAGGCATGGCAGGAATGGTGGCCTAGGAATGGCTCCTGGCAGCATGCAGCCCAAATGGGATGGAGGTGGATGAATGGGAGTGAGGCCAATGGTGATGCAGCCCAAGAGGCCAGGGTGTGCCATGATGTAAGGGCAGTAAGGCGGGGGAGGCATTACCCCATGAAGCTCCTACCGAAGTCCAGCGACAGGAAGACAAAGAGAAGAGAGTCAGTGCTGAAGGAGACAGAGTTGGGGCCTTCGTCGGAGCAGCCCATCCAGGGGCAGGGAAGATGGAGACCCTTCTCTCAATGTCTGGCCTCTACTGGGGTTTTCCTTGTGTTTTCATCTCACCCCACAACTTCCCCCATGTCTCCACATCCCCAGCCCCACCCAAGCCCAACCCCCAGGGTCTGAGGGAGTCCACCCTAGTCCCAGCCATTCATTCAGGAGTCAGAGGGAACAGTCTCACCCCAATGGGAAAAGGGACCTGCCAGCTCTCAGTGGGGCAGAAAACATAGGCCAGGCTCTAGCCTCCGAGTAGGTGAATTGGCTCCAAAGGACCCAGCAAGGCAGACTCCAAGAAGCCACAGAGGCCTGCATACCCAATGCCAGAACCACAGGCTGTGCTCGGGACAGGTGGGCCATGGACCATCCTAGCCTACACAGGCAGGGACAGTCCCACCTCGGAGCCACAGAGCACAGCCAAGAGGCCAGTGGTGCTCCTCTCCCCCGCCCCTCAGTGTGGCCCTCGGCAGGATCTGGAGGGCACACAGTTACTTACGAGAAGGCAAATGCCACCAGGGCCCCACTGACCACGATGAAGTCCAGGATGTTCCACAGGTCCCGGAAGTAGGCTCCTGGGTGCAGCAGCAGTCCCAGGTCAATCATCTGCAGGGAGAAACACATGCTGGGGCACAGAATGTTCCAGAAGGAGAGGCAGAGCCAGGCTCTATCCCTAGGGAGGACCCAGTGCTGGGCACACCGGCCAGCAGGGAGCTCAGGCACCTGCACACCCAAGACTCCATGGCTCCACATGCCTTCCCAGGCTCTCCACAACCTCTGGTGGCCTCAGGGAGGCTGTAACTCAGTCATCTGCACTGGGAGCATGGCTGCCTGCCTGGGGCCGACCTTCCTGGACCCTTAATGAGATGAGGGTGAAGTCTCTGTCTCCATCCACTCCTCCATTGCTGGGCAACAAGCACACACTAGTCTCTAAGGAACTCAAACCCTGCTCAGACCCTGGAAGGTCACATCAGGGCATTGGGGAGAACAGCAGGGTAGAATTCTAAGGACTTTTATTCACAGGCTGGCTCTGCTATGCCTAGCACCGTGACTCTCTCAGACTCGGCTTCCTCATCTGTGAGATCTGTGCCAGGGTGTGATCTTGTAAGTATGCAGAGCAGCAGAGGTAACGTGTCTGTGCGCCCCTATACCCGTCGGTGCTCCACATGCAGAGCTGCCCTGAGTACGGGAACACTCACACAGTCTAGGCTACACTGGGGTCACCAGCATCATTCAGCTGCATGGGACACACACTGTGGAAACACACCTGAGGACACCCTTCCAGATGTGGACAAGGGGCACCTTGGAGAGAAAGAGCAGGCCACAGGGATATGGCGGACTCAATCTGTCATCACACTAGATCCCTGCTAATTTAGTCTTCAGCATCCACAGCCAACAGTCCTCCAGCTATCTCCCTCCCTAAGATCCCCTTGTCTTCTACCCGACATCACATGCCTGACCCCAGGCCCTTTGCAGCTACTGAGAAACCCTAGGGGACTGACTGAGACCACACGCACCTTAAAGAAAAAGCCCACAGTCCTGGGTTCAGTACTCAAGAGCAGGGAGACAGGGTGCCACTGGGGCCATGCCAAGGGGATGCAGGGAGCCCTCTGCATGGGTACACAGCACACAAACAGCACACAGTCAGTGCACACCCCACACACCTTCATGCAAGGCCACAGCAGCCCTCACAGCTCACCTTCATCACCATCTCAAAGGTGAAGACGCCTGTGAAGATGTAATCCATGTACTTCAGAGCCTAGAACCAGAAGTTACTCTCAGGGACTGGACCAGTAGCCAGAGGCAGGCCCAGGCCATGAGCTCCTCATCACCCTGCCAGCTGTCCCCCCACCTCTGAGCAGATGGCTGTCGGCTGGAGGGCCAGTCAGCAACAGTGTGCAGGCCTGAAATGAGCAACAGACCCCTGCACTGCAGCCCACCTCTACCCAAAGATGTCTGGAACAGGCTGGGGGAAGCAGTTTAACAGACATTTGGCCCCAATGACCACAGGAAGGACTAACAGAGGGTGGAGTGTCATGTGAGAAGGCAGGCCCCTGCATAACCCCAGCTTGGCACCACCATCCTGTCACTCACGTTGTTCCTGGATGAGTCTGTCCGCACAGGATCCTCAGCAGCCAAGGCAATGCTGCTCAGGGCAATGACCACGAGAATGACCATCTCAAAGTACCGCATGGTCACGATGTAATGGCAGAAGCGACGAAGCCTGCAAGGACAGGCACAGATCATGTGGGGCCCAGGAGGGGGAGAGGTGCTGGGCTCTCCTACAGGACAGACAGGTGCTAGGCCTCTCCTATAGGATAGACTCTCACTGCTACCACAAGAAGGTGTAGCACCAGAGTGGAGTGACTGCTGGTGACGAGGACTCCTGAACAGGGGCCCTAGGGTCAGGCGTGGGTGAGAAAGCTGCAGAGACTTACAGCAGGGATTAGCAAATGACAGCTCAGGGGTTAGACTGGGTTGGCCCCATCTGTGTGAAAAACATTTTGTGAGAGCATAACTACATTCGTTCACCTACTTTCTATGACCCCAAAGTCAACAACGTGGGCCACCTGGCCCTTTGCAGGACAATGTGCCGTAGGTAGGGTGGAAGGAATGGTTCAAAACGGAAAGCAGTCCACGCAAGCATACTTGCAGAGAGCAGGCCTCTCTTGCCCTAGGAAGCGTGTCCTGAGCCTACACAGGCACAACCTGTGTCTGAGTTCCCAGAGCTGCACGTGAACTCGCCACCACACACCTGTTGACTTCCACTCACAGCCATACTCCAGCAGGCCAGGTCAAGAAGGTTGAGCCAAGGGTGGCCAGGGACCCTCCTCCCAACAGTGGGTGGATGGTCCCTGCGATAGCATGTGCTATCATGGCCTCCACAGGCAAATGCCTGCCACCCCTCTCCTTCACCTCCACATCCCAGTGGCTTCCCCTCAAACAACCTCCCTCCCTGGAGCCCCCATACACCTGCTTTTCTCCTCCTTGCAGGGCTCTACCCCTCTCCTCTCCACCCCTGCCCTCTGCCCACCTTCCACAGCCTGCAGGCCCTGCATTCGTTGGCTCTCCCTCCTTTGCTTCTCCCCGACAGTCACCCAGTCTAGGCTGCAACTGTGCTCCCTGTCTCAGCTCTCCCCCTTCTCAGACCCCCAAGTCCACCTGCCATGAAATGTCCCTAGCTGCCAGGTCTCAGCAGGAGCTAGCAGTTAGCCAGACCCCAAGATTGCTGCCAGTCTTGGGGAACACACCACCTCCTGCCAGTTGTAAGCAGAGATAGTATCCTTGCACCCTCTTCTCGCCTCCAAATTCTGCAGATTCCACCTTGAAGAATCTTCCCTGCACATTCCACCTCCAAATCCCTGGCGAGTCATCTACTCTTCTCAGCCACCTGCTAAGTGGACTCCTGCCCCCAGGTGCAGTTAGATATGCCTGCTATGCACGCCTCTCAACACACCTGAGGCTCCCTGGGGACCATCTGGGTCCCCCAGAGGACACCCACACCTTCCCTTTGGCCTGCTGTCTCTGCTCCAGGGCCACTGCAAATGCCCTCTCTAGGGGTCTCTTGGTCCTTCCTCTTCATCTGACTGAGACATCGCTCCCTCCAGGAAGTTTACTGGCCCTCTCCAAGCTGCTGGAGAATACTGTGCCTCCCAGCTCACCATCACCACACTGTTCTTACTGGCTGCCTGTCACTGACCACCACACGGCCAGTCCTGGCTGGGTTGGACCACATCTGCCTGTTACCATTTCACTCCTAACCCCAGCATAGCAGTCAGCACCCAGTAACTGCATTGAATGAGAGAATGAGGGAGGGAGCAGGAAGGGAGAAGGGGCAAGAGGTTTGTGTGAAGGGCGGGAGGGGCAGCAGGTCAGTTCTGCGGTAGTCGATGTGATGCTCTGCCCTCGACCTTTCACCGTTCATCTGCTCTGGCCAGCTGGCTTTCATAGGGCTCCAACTTTGCTTTTGCTCTCCCCCAACCCAGAACCCTGCCTCCCCCTCCTCAAGTCCTGCCCCAGCTTGGCTCTGAGCCCCACTGGCCTTTCCCCACCCACCCACACTATTTCACGCTCATCACTGTGCGGCATCCTGTGTCAACTCATCCTGTTGGTCGTCTGCTTCCCTACTAGCCCCATGCCTGGAAAGGACAGGCACTACCGTCCGGCTTGGCAGTCAGTGCATGCTCCCAACATCTTGAAGGCTGCTTGCACAAGAATGTCAGCTGGACTAGCAAAAGCACTGGCCTAAAAAGTGGATGATGAATCCATGACAGAGGAGCACAGAGGGGACACATGATGATGGTAAGGCAGGTGGAGGGGGTGTGACACATGGTGGGTACAAAGTCCTCAACAGGGGAGGGGCGGGGGCGGGCTCCAGAGATGACCAGCAGGGTCCAACCCCTGCTCCACCAGCAAGATGCCCGCTGTGTCCCAGGACTGCCAAGATCAAGGGTGTTCCTGTGGATGGGATGCACATCCACGGGTGCCTGCTGCGTAGTTCACGGACAGGCGCACAGGGGCAGTGAGAAGACTCACAGGTTGCTGGGGCTCAGACAGAACATGGAGCTGTATGGGACGATAGGCCTGGGGCCACTCCTCAGCACCTCGTCAGCTTCTGCCTCCTTCTTCCCTTCTGCTTGGCTTTCCAGGTCCACATTACCACCTACAAGGACACAGGGCCTCTCAGTCAGGGACATGGCGCACACAAAGCCCAGTCACGAGGCTCTCTCCTAGATCCACACCATGGGCAAGTGAGGCAGGACACTGTGGGCCACTGGGGAAAGGCATGTTCATGCAGAGCAGGACTAAGACAAGTGAACCTGGCACAGAGACTCCGACGGGCCCTTCCCCACCTCCTACTTGGCTACTGCAGGACACCAAGCCAGAGACCACACCCCGGGTGGACGCCAAGGCCTCCAGCAGCATCTGGTGTCAGCACCTTGTGAGCTCTTCCCTCTGCCTGAGGGTCTCAGAGCTGCAGGACAGCAGGGCAGAACTGGCCTGGGGCTCGCTGATGCACAGATGTTTCCTGAACCCAGCCATCAGCCCAGCTCAGCCTGGGACTCCTCCTATAGGTCCTCGGAGGAGGGCCCTGCTGTGCCAGGGCCTCTGGGATGATGCTGACCTAGGCCACCCTGAGCATCATCCTTTCTCCCTGAGTGCCCACTGGATTCCTGCTCATTACTGCTCTCTGCTGGAGCCCCTCTTCTGCTCTCTTGGCTCTCTCTCATCCCCAGACAAATGCCTGTGAGCTAGGTTCTTTTAAGTGGATTGTGATATTTCCCTCAATAAGTATTTTTTTCCTCTCTCTCTTTTTCATTCTTTTTTCCCCCAGTAATGAGGACTGAAATGATCTGCATTCACAGGCCTTTTTATTTTTTATTTTGCAACAGTCTTGCTAAATTACCGAGGCTGTCCTCAAACTTGCAATCCTGCCTCAGTCTCTGAAGTCACTGGGAGTATAGGCATGAACACCTGGCAACGGGTCTGCACTTTTAACTGTGCTAATACACATTTCGGTTCTTGTGGGTGACAGAGTCCCTGAGACCTCAGGGCACCAAGGGGGACAATACAGTGACCTGAGCATTCCCCCACCACACTTCTGCATTTCATATTCTCTTCTTTAAGGAAACCAAGCAAAGAGGATGGTAAAGACCAACCAAACCAAGGTTTGTCCCCAAACCTGCTGTGGGACCAGAGGTTCCAGACCCTTCCCCAGGCACTGGCCACTCTGAGGTCTTGCAGAGAAAACCACTGGGCCAGAGAAAACAGCCTGAACTGAGGGTGAGACTGGCCATCTCAGAGCTGAGAGATCACCTATGAGCACTTCTACAGCAGACACTTTTGAAATGGACGAATCCAACTTCTCTGCTGAAAATGTAAATTATACGATCTTCTGATAAAGAAACTGCCAATTTTTATTTAAAGTCCTAAAAAATTCTATTAATTCGTAAGACATTATCTCCAAATGAATTCAAACATGCGCAAAAAAATCAGCAGTCACAAAAGTCTTTGTAAGTTCTTTTATAGTGAAAAATTATGAAATTAGCAACCATACATCAGCTAAGTAAGATATCTAATATTTATGTGAAGTACCATCTAATGGATATTATTTTTTTTAAGAGACAGGGACAGTGAGAGAGACAGAGAAAGAGAGAAACAACTTTATTTAGTTTTTCATATGGCCTTGGTTGCTCCAACACTTAGTTGTGTACGTGGTGCTGAGATTTGAACCCGGGTCCTTGAGCTTGCCAGGCAAGCACCGAAACCACTGAGCCACCGCTCCAGCCCCATCCACTGGATATTTTTTTTTTTTTTTAATTTTTTTTATTAGAATATAGAAATACAGTTGAGGGAGAAACATTATCAAAACAGTATCAATCAGTGGATATAAACGTTGTTATTGAGGGGAAAAACCAGATCATGGATATCCACCTTGAATTTTACCTTTTGCATTTTCCCCCAGAAGAGCTCATGCTTTGAATGGATAGTTTGTGGAGGAATGACATCGGCTTCTGGGATGGTTCCCCCCTCTTCCCAATTTCCAGTCTCCTATGAGTTCTTCATATACCCTCCCCCTCCCCATCCCCCCCATCCACTGGATATTAAAACTACCTAGAAGAGTTTTAAAGACATGAGAAGAGGTAAGTCAAAAAAAAAAAAAAAAAAAAAAAAAAAAAAAAAAAAAAAAAAAAAAAAAAAAAAGGAGAACCAAAGATGGTGAGTGGCACAGTCCTGTAATCTTAAGATTATGTACTTGGGATCTGAGGCAAAAGGATTGCAAGCTTGAGGCCAAACTGGGAAACCTAGTGAGATCCAGTCTCAAATTAAAAAGGGCTGGGGATGTAGCTCAGTGGTAGAGCTCTCCTGGCTTTATATCCAGTATTGAAAGAAAAGAAAAGAAAGGAAAAAAAACACACACACACACAAAGATGAGAAACACAGCTTTCACACCTGATCTTCCAGATGAAGAAGAAACAGTGTTTGTAAGAGGAACCAACTCCAGAATGTTGGCTGCAGTGGTCACCACATGGTTTTCCAAGAGTGTTTCAATTTTATCATAAATTTTTAATGCTTAAAAAATGTTTCTATGATCAACACAGATTACTTTTAAAATAAGAAATATTTACAATTTAAAAACCACACATTTTTTACTATTCCCCAATAAAAACAAAACAAACCCCTGCCAAAAAAAAGGGGGAAAAAACAAATTTGGACTCATAAAAAACTCTCATACTCAGAAGAAATGCAAAAGATGCATGATTCAGCACATGACACTTTCTCTAAAACATACTCACTGTAATAATGATAGGGAACACAGGCTCATTACACCTAAATTATAGAGTAATACAGACCCATGACAACAGAACTGGGGGTAAAATACAGACTCACTACAACAGAACTGTGGGGAATACAGCCTCACTACAGCAGAACTGAGGGGAAATACTGACTCACTATAACAGAACTGAGGGGAAACACAGACTCACTGCAACAAAACTGTGGGGAATACAGCCTCACTACAGCAGAACTGAGGGGAAATACTAACTCACTACAACAGAACTGAGGGGAAACACAGACTCACCACCACAGAGCTCATGGGAAATATAGACTCACAACACCAGAACTGAGTGGAAATACTGACTCACTATAACAGAACTGAGGGGAAACACAGACTCACTGCAACAAAACTGTGGGGAATACAGCCTCACTACAGCAGAACTGAGGGGAAATACTGACTCACTACAACAGAACTGTGGGGAATACAGCCTCACTACAGCAGAAATGAGGGGAAACACAGACTCACTACAACAGAACTGTGGGGAATACAGCCTCACTACAGCAGATCTCAGGGGAAATACTAACCTCACGACAACAGAACTGAGGGGAAATACTGACTCACAACAACAGAACTTAGAGGAAAACTAACTCACTACAACTGAACTGAGGGGAAACACAGACTCACCACCACAGAGCTCATGGGAAATATAGACTCACAACACCAGAACTGAGTGGAAATACTGACTCACCACAACAGAACTCAGAGGAAATACTGACTCACTACAACAGAACTGAGGGGAAATACAGACTCACCACAACAGACCTCAGGGGAAATACAGACTCACTATAAAAGAACTCAGGGGAAATACTGATTCACTACAATGGAACTGACAAAAATATAGCCTTCCAGATATATAGCACCCATCCCACCACCAAGGATCCCAGATCCCAGGACAGCATATAGGTTGGTCCATTCTGGCCTGCCCCACACCTCTGGGACCCTAGCACCCAGCAATGCTCTCCTACCACTAAGTTTCAACAACACAGTAAGCTGCCCAGCAACCCCAACAGGTGCCAAGTCTGAGTCCTAGGACTGAGATCCAAAAGGTGCAATAAAACAAAGTTCCAGGCAGAAATAGTTTTCTGGAAAAACATGGTCATCAGAGAGGTAGTGTCTGACCCAACCTTTGACATGTAAGGAAGAAGAACCCAGAGACTTGTCTTGCTTCCATACAGGAACCCTGATTCAAATATCCAGAGGAAGCTTTTCAAAGATGAAGAATCAAACTAGAAGAGGTTCACCTCAAACCCACAACTCTCCTAGCAAGGACCCCATGGCCAGGAAGTGGGATGAAACTCTAGAACAAATTATCCATGATCTGATAACTAAAAGGAACAATGAACTAAAAGAAGATTTAATGAAGGGACTAAGTGAGAAAATTCAAGAGATGGAAAACTCGATTATCAAAGAAATAGACATACTCAAAAAGAAGTAACAGCTAAAATCTGCAGTCAATGACATGAGAGGAACCAAGGAAAAATTTAATAATAGACTAACTTCTATAGAAGATAGAACCTCAGCTCTTGAAGAAAGAACTTCTGACAATGAGGACAGGCTAAGTACGCTTAAGCACACAGATGACAAAAAAGAAAAAAAAACTCACAGAACACAAACAGAATTTTCAAAATGTCTGGGATGAATTAGAAAAAACAATATAAGAATAATTGGGATACAGAAAAAAACAAAATGCAAACAAATGGTATAAGGAATATTCTCAATGAAACAAAGAAAAACTTTTCCATATAAAAATAGAGTCAGATATGCTCATCCAGGAAGCTTATAGGACACCCAATAGGCCTAATCAAATGACAAACTCACCAAGACACATCATATTTAAAATATACAATAGGGAAAACAAGAAAAGAATATTAAAATCTGCAAGGGAGAAACAAAAAATTACATTCAGAGGCAAACTAATAAGAAGCACCTCTGACTTTTCAGCTTTGACTCTGGGAGAAGATCCTGAAAGATCTTTCATTGTCTCAATAACTACATCATGCAGCCAAAAATACTATACACAGCTAAACTCTGGTTCAAATTTGATGGAGAAATAAGAACTTTTCATGATAAGATCAAATTTGCAGCATTTGTGAACAAAAAAAGAATCCTCAGAAATAAACTCCAGATAGAAGAATAAGCAAACACTCTTCAAAATCCACAAACAGGGGAAATTCAATAAAGACACATACTATCAATAGCCAACTGAGAGAGCACAGAACTTACTAATAAAATGCAATGACTTTGAACCACAACCACACAACTACTCTAACAATGAATGTGAATGGTCTCAATGCACCACTCAAAAGATACAGATCAGCACACTGGATCAAAACCCAAAATCCAACAATATGCTGTTTACAAGAGACCTACCTTACAGCCAATGATATCCACAGATTGAGGGTTAAAGGATGGGAAAAAAATCTACCATACGTATGGCCCAAGAAAGCAAACTGGTGTTGCAATACTTATATCCGACAAAATAGATTTCAAACATAAACTAATCAGAAGAGATAAAGAAGGCCACTACATATTAGTAGAGGGAACAATACAGCAGGAAGATATAACCATAGTAAATATAGACTAGCCAAACAATGCTCCCAACTATGTGAATAAATTACTCCATGACAGAAAACCATTTGTGGACCTCAACACAATAATACTGGGAGACCTCCTCTATCACCAATAGAAGGATCATCAAAGAAAAAAAATAATGAAGATATCTCCAGCCTAAAAAAACTCCATAAATCAAATGGACTTAACAGACATCTATAGAATATTCCACCCCAAATGGCTGAATATACCTTCTCAGCAGTACATGGATCCTTCTCCAAAATAGATCATATTCTAGTCCACAAAGGAAATCTCAACAAATATAAAAAAATTGATATTATTCCATGTGTCCTATCAGACCATGACACCATGACCCTAGCAATTAACAGCAAAATTTATAACAGAAAATACACTCACACATTAAATGAAGAATGGATCCAAAAAGACAAAAAAGCAGAAATCAAGAAATTCTTGGAAGAGAATGAGAATGAAGACACAACATATAAAAACCTCTGAGACACCATGAAAGCATTCATAAGGGAAAATTTTATAGCAATGTGTGCCTACATTAAAAATGAGGAGAGATCCCAAATAAATAAGCTCATGTTCCACCCCAAATCCCTACACAAGAACAATCTAATCCCAAAGCCAGCAAAAGACAGGAAATAATCAATATCAGAGCTGAAACCAATGAAATTGAGAACAATAAAAAGAACCAGCAAAACAAAGAGTTGGTACTTCAGATGAGATCGGGCGCGTTCAGGGTGGTATGGCCGTAGACAAGAGTTGGTACTTCAAAAAAATAAATAAAATTGATAGACCCTAGCCAATCTCACTAAAAGGAGGGAAATGAAGAAAATCAATAAAATCACCAATGAAAAAGGAGTCATCACCATGGACCTCATGGAAATCCAACAAAATATAGGAGCATATTTTGAAAAACTATACTCCTCTAAACTAGATAATCTGGAAAACATGGACAAATTTCTAGACACATACAACATTGACACAAATGATATTAAAGTCATAAACAGTCCAGTAACAGGCACTGAAATTCATACTGTAATTAAAAGTCTTACAAAGAAGAAAAGCCCAGGACTTGATGGATTCCCTGCTAGATTTACCACACCTACAAGGAGGAGCCAACACCTCTCCTTATTAAGCTATTCCAAGAAATTGAAAAGGAGGGAACTCTCCCACTTTTTATGAGGCAACCATAACTCTGATACCAAAACCCAACAAAGACACATCAAAAAAAAAAGAAAAGAGAAGAAAACTATAGACCAATATCCCTGATGAACATCAATGCAAAAATCCTTAATAAGGTTCTAACAAATTGTATTCAAAAACACATCAGGAGGGCTGGAGCGGTGGCTCAGCAGTTACTGCGCTTGCCTTGCATGTGTGAGGACCTGAGTTTAAACCCCAGCACTACATACACAGCGAAGTCTCAGAGCAATGAGGGCCACATGAAAAACTAAATAAAAAATTGTTTCTCACTCTCTCTCTCTCTCTCACTGTCCCTCTCTCTTTAAAAAAAAAAAAAAAATATATATATATATATATATATATATATATATATATAGAGAGAGAGAGAGAGAGAGAGAGAGAGGGAGAAAATTCACCAGGATCAAGTGGGCTTCATTCCAGGTATGCAAGTCTGGTTCAACATATGCAAATCAAAAAATGTGATTCATCACTTAAACAGAATTAAGGACAAAAAATATATAATCATCTCAATTGATGTAGAAAAGGCCTTCGATAAAATTCAGCACCCATTTATGCTCAAAATGCTAGAGAAGATAGGGATCAAAGGAACTTAACTATGTAAATGCCATATATGACAAACCCTCAACTAGTATAATACTAAATAGATAAAAGCTGAAAGCATTTCCACTAAACTCAGGAACAAGACAAGGCTGTCCACTCTCACCACTTTTATTCAATACAGTTCTTGAGAACCTAGCCGGAGCAATCAGGCAAGAAAAGAAAATTAAAGAGATAAGAATAGGAAGAGAGAAAGTCAAACTATCCCTGTTTGCTGACCACATAGTCCTATATCTGCATGATCAAAAAACTCCACCAGAAGTGGAGGCTACAAGATCAATACCCATAAATCAATAGCTTTCCTATACACTAATAATATTAGGGCAGAAGAAGAAATCAGGAAATTGGTCCCATTCACAATATCCTCAAAAAACAAAAACAAAAACTTGAGAATTAATCTAACAAGGAAAGTAAAAGACCTCTGCAATGAAAATTATTGGACATTGAAGAAAGAAATTGAACAAGACCTGAGAAGATGGAAAGACGTTCCATGCTCTTGGTTAGGCAGAATTAATATAATTAAAAAGGCCATTCTGCCAAAAGCACTATATAGATTCAATGCAATCCCCATCAAGATACCAATGTCATTCTTCACAGATATAGAAAAATCAATTCTCAAATTCATTTGGAACAACAAGAAACCCAGAATAGCCAAAACATTGCTAAGCAAGAAAGATGAAACAGATGGATTCACAATACCAGATCTAAAACTATACTATAGAACTGTAGTAACAAAAACAGCATGGTACTGGTATCAAAATAGGAATGAAGACCAATGTAATAGAATAGAAGACTCTGAGACAAACCTACAAATCCTTAAACATCTGATCTTTCACAAAGGGAGTCAAAATATAACAGGCTATTCAACAAATGGTACTGAACAAACTGGACAGCCACATGCAGAAGTTGAAATTAGATCCTTATCTCTCACCTTGCACAAAAATCAAATCAAAATGGATCAAGGAACTAAGAAGTAAACCAGCTACAATATAACTGCTAGAAGAAAAGTTAGGACCAACACTCCAGCATTTGGGAGTAAACTAAGACTTTCTCAACAAGACTCCTAAAGTGAAACATTTAAAGTAAAAAATCAAGTAGGATACCATTAGACTAAAAACCTTCTGCACACCCAAGTAATTGGTCAAAACTGTCAAAAGACTACCTTCAGAATGGTAGATAATCATGGCCTGTGATGCTTCCGACAGAGGACTAATATACAAAATTTACACAGTACTCAAAAAACTTAATATCAAAAATACAAGCAATACAATAAATAAATGGGCCAAAGGGTTAACCTGAAACTTCTCAAGAGAGGAAATTCAGCAAGCCAATGAGTACATGTAAAAGTGTTCTAAATCACTGGTAATCAGAGAAATGCAAATCAAAACTACATTAAGATTTCACCTCACTCCAGTCAGACTGGCAAAGATGAAGAATGTAAACAATAACAGATGCTGGGAGATAGGAACACTAGCACACTGTTGGCAGAACTGCAGACTGGTACAGCTGTTCTGGAAAGCAGTGTAAAGAATCCTCAAAAAATGTGGGATGGACCCACCATACGATCCAGCTATCCCTCTTCTGGGTATTTTCCCATAGGAGTTAGAATTAGCACATTACAGTGACACAGCAAAATCTATGTTCATAGCAGCTCAATTTACAATGGCTAAATCATGGCTAAATGCCCCTCATTGGATGAATGGATCAAAAAACTGTGGTATATATGTATACAATGGAATTCTACTCAGCAATTAGAAACAACAATACTGTGGCCCTTGAAGGCAAATGGATAGCAATGGAAGAAATCATGCTGACCAAAGTTAGCCAAACCCAGAGAGTCAAGAGTCAGATGTTTTCACTCATTTGTGGAGGCTGGAGCTAAACTCAGGCCTGTGTGAAGGATAGTCAGACTCATGTTTTAGACCCAGCAAAGGCATAGTGACACATAATCTAGGGCAACCATAGATATGTATCAGGAGAGAGGAGGAGAGGGAAGGGGTAGGTGGGGGAGGGGAGAGGGAGGGAGAGGAGAGGGAGGGAGAAATAGGGAGGGATTTCAGGAGACAATCAACAATGTAGCATACTCTTTACCCCCCCTGAGAATCCACATAATACTTACGCAATCACTTAATTCTGGAAAATTCACAACATAAGCATTAATATTGTTTGTAGAGGCAAAATACAGAAGATGCAAGAGACTGGGGTGTGGACAATGTAGGGGTAATTCCAGTTTAAGAATATGTGCATTACTTTATAAGCATTCATGATTGTACGATTACTCCTTAATAAAAATTTTTTAAAAACTTTGTTACCTGAAAAAATTTAAAATAAAATAAATAATAAAATGATGGGAAAAGAAAGAAGTACAGCCTCTCTTCAACAGAAATGTAGGGAATTACAGGCTCACCAAACACCAATAAGGATAAATACACTCACCACAACACAATTAAGAGGAAATACTGACTCATTACAACAGACTGAGAGGGAATACTGACCCCCCACAACAGTATTGAGGCAAAATACAGAGTCACTACAACAGAACTGAGAGGCAATATAGACTCACCACAACAGAACTGTGGGGAAATACTGACTCACTACAACAGGACTGAGGAGATATTGCCCATTTAGTCACACCACAACTAAAAAGAAAATAAATCAAGATGTAATTCCCCAAGCAGGTTATCAGAATATTTGGAAATCACAGGACTCTATCACTGAGGTGGGGACGGTCAAACATGATGCCCACTGAGATGTGGTCCTGGAGGGGAGGTCCATCCAACATTCCCCCTCACAGGACACACAGGCGGGAACTCTCTCCTCCCAGGTTAAAAGACTGCCTGAGAAACCATACAAGAAAATGGCCCTCTGTCCCAGGGGCCCACCCTGATCATGATCAGTGCTGGGTGGGCACCCTGACCACAGTCCCCAGTTCCAAATGGCCACCAGTTCTGTGTCACCACCCTGACCACAGCTGCCCGTGCCGGGTGGGAGCCCTGACCACGGCCCCCAGTTACAGGTGTGCCGGGTGGGAGTTCTGACCAAGGCCCTCGCTGCATGTCACTCACACTGCAGACCCAGAAGGGGCCACTGTGAACCTTCCAGAGCCTGCCTGGGCTTCCTGAAAAGCACATGGCAAAAACATTCCTCATTTGGCCCCCAGAATGCCCACGGCTAAGAGAATCTATGAGAATTCACACCCAACTTCCCCGAGATCCGTGAGAAGAACTGTCCGGCACATCTGGAAGGGCACTAGCTTGGCACCCCCTGCAGAACTATCAAGCAGGAGCAGAGTCGTTGTCTGTATGGCTTGATCATCTCATAAATCCCCGACTGAGAAAGGGTAGCGGGAGAGCAGTCACAAGTGAATTCAGATAGAAATGTCACCAGCCATGCAAGAAAGCAAGATCACCGTGACTGGAAGACAGCAGAAACAACAAATAATCAACTTACACTCCAATGACTTCAGATGCAACTTCAAGATGAAACTCATAAAATATGTAAGAAGCAAAAATGAACCTTGGAAGTGGACAGCATTACAACTCTACAACTGACCCAAGGCCTGTAACAAGGGCAGCTCAAAGCAGACATGTGACCTGCTGTTGAAGGCAGAGACCAGTCAGCACAACACCAGGGCAGGTGTTGAGGGTGTCCCTCAGAAACGACACTAACAAAGACCCCTCAAAAGATTCCAGAGACTGCTTTCCTATTTGTTGTGCCCAAAAATAGGACACAAACAAAGGTGACAAATACTGGAGTTTGAGGGTGACAGTGTCTGAGCCCCTTGTGAGAATGCAAGGCCCTAGGCACAGGAAAAGGATAGTCTACCCAGGAAACAGTAGCCTCATGGTCCAACACCCATGGGAGAGTACACTAATCACAGACACCAGAGAGGACCAGGCTCTGTCTGTAGCGCTTACTCCTGTCTGTGCTCTGCTACAGAGGGACTAGGAGATCTGAACTTGCTTCTGTCTGTGCTCTGCGGCAGATGTTCTAGGAGATCTGAGCTGGCTCCTGTCTGTGCTCTGCTGCAGAGGGACTAGGAGGCCTGAGCTGGATCCTGTCTGTGCTCTGCTGCAGATGTTCTAGGAGATCTGAGCTGGCTCCTGTCTGTGCTCTGCCTGCAGAGGAACTAGGAGATCTGAGTTGGCTCCTGTCTGTGCTCAGCTGCAGAGGGACTAGGAGATCTGAGCTGGCTCCTGTCTTTGCTCTGCCTGCTGAGGTTCTAGGAGATCTGAGCTGGCTCCTTTCTGTGCTCTGCTGCAGAGGGACTAGGAGATCTGAGCTGGCTCCTGTCCGTGCTCTGCCTGCTGAGGTTCTAGGAGATCTGAGCTGGCTCCTTTCTGTGCTCTGCTGCAGAGGGACTAGGAGGCCTGAGCTTGTTCCTGTCTGTGCTCAGCTGCAGATGTTCTAGGAGATCTGAGCTGGCTCCTGTCTGTGCTCTGCCTGCAGAGAGACGCTGATTTCTGCACAGGCCTGTTGTCTTCAATGGTGGTGATTTCTTGGATGAATGTACCGTGTTGTGGCAGGAATGTCTGTTCTCTTAAAAGAAAGAGACCAAGCAAAGGGTGCATGAGACCCAAGAACAAGAGATGGACCAACAAACAGGAAACTAAATATTCATCTTGTAAGGTGGAAACAAGAATGACACGTATTTTGTGGGATTCTCTAAACCACTAACATGTCGAACAGTAGTAAGAAGGAAGAGGATAAGACATGACTAGAACCCCTGCTCTGAGACCTCTGGTATTATCAGAAGGGAGGCTGACAGATGAGGAACAGGGCTTGCATCACAGGGAACCACAAAGGTGAACACTAACAGACAGAAATAAAATCTATAATTTGTAGACTAGCAGAGGCAAAACTGCAATACATAAGCAAACAAGGAATTAAAGCAATTAATACAGAAAAGGAAGAAAAAGAGGAAAAATGTATAAAAATAGAACAAATGTTATAATCTCAGATGGATGAAACCAATCCCAGCGAATTGTCAGAACTAATACAAGCTGACTAAACTTGGCAATGAAAGGACAGATGATCCAGTCAGTTTCTGAAGTGAAGTTACATGACATGTCCAAGAGACAAGTCTAACATGCCAGGCCACACAAAGATCAGAAGCTGTACCTGCCCGACGTTCATGCAGAGTTCACAAAGCAAGGAAGTCGCCTTCACAGGAGAAAGCTACACTCAAGCCCAAACCACTGGATAATGACGAACATTTTAGTAGGAAGCTTTCTATAAAGGGCAGAAATGAGAGAAAAACCCTCAAAACAAATCTGGAAACACGGTTTTAGAAATGTAAGTAACACTTGCTTAGCAACCTATTAGATACTTCTGTACTATGTTTACATTTCAAAGTACTCAAAATGACTGTGTCAAAAAGGAAACACATAGGGCTGGGGATGTGGCTGAGTGGTAGAGTGCTTGCCTAGCAAGCATGAGGCCCTGGGTTCAATGTCCAGCACCACCAAAAAAAAATAAAAAAGGAAATATAAGATGTGAGAGGTCCACAGAGAGAAACCTATGTCAGCATGCCTCTCTCAATTATCGATGAAGTCAATACAGAAAGTATTTTAGCAACACAACAAAAAATTTTGATTTAGTGGACAAATATAAAACATCTAGGGCTCCTAAAATTTGAGAAAACATATTCATTTTAAGCATATAGAGAGCATTTACAAAAACTAACCATAAAGCCCAGTATAAGGAGCCATAAATAAATCTCAAAGGAGCATAGCACACAGATTATGATTTACTATCAGTGCAATTAAGTTAGAAAGTAAAGTAGTAATCAGGAAAAAAAGATTTATTAAAATTAAAATTCTACATTTGAAAATTGAGAAATAGACTTTAAAATCCCATGGGTCAAAAATTATATATTCATAGATGATACAACTATGTCCACCTGAGAAACAAAGATTATGTAACAGGTTCAAAGCAAACAGATCAAAACTACTTGGATTACCGTACAGTAGGGGTAAATGATTTGAAAATAGAACTTTTCAAGCTGTACCATTTTTAAAAACAGAACAAGCAAAGTAAAAACACAAAATTTTCAAGATAAAAGAGACACAAATAGAAAGTCAAGCAGTGAGGCATAAATCTTATAATCCACATGAATTACAAATGCCATGGAATTCAAGACATATTTATCTCTTAAGGAAAAAATCAAGGAAAGCACCCAGCAGCAAGGATGAGGATTCCAAATGTTCTCCTCTCAGCCGTGGTGGCTCCAAGCCCACGTGCTGGAGGAAGGCTCTGGAGGGAACAAGCTGGTAGGGACAGGGACATGAAGAAGCCCAGGGGGGCATGATTTCAGATGAAGCCTGCGATGGCAGGAGTGACCCCCAGGAACCTCCCTGCTGTCCTGACATGCAGCCCCAGGCTGGGTCTTCCCGAACTTTCCTTTCCCTGGCACCCTGGACTCCCACCCCTCCAGGTAAAGTTGCGAAGGCAAAGGTCCACAGAGGCACAGGGGGCAATTACAGGCACAACAGCAGGTTCAGTACACGGCCTCCTTGGAAGAGCGGCCAGCTCCAATTCTGGGGAACCAGAGACAAGCAAATGTTGTCACAGCCCAAAGCCAGGAAACCACCAGAGGGCAACACACACAATGCAGACAGAAAGCCACCCTGAAGGACCCCAGCCCAGGTGAGGCAAGTCAGCACCACAAGTGAACTCAAAGGACTGACTGAGACACACCAAACACATCCAAATCTAAATCTCAGAGTAAGAGTTTTTAAATCTTTACTGGTGATATCTGGAGTTGTTAGGGTATTGATCCATTATCTTGAATCTTGCTTGGTACAAATACACACTGCATTTCAAGTTGACCCAATTTCATGGAATAAGACCTACCTTACAAAAAAGATTGGAACAGTAACTTCACAAAGATTGGCAGGGTTATGAATCCCTCGTTCTGTGGCCCTTCCTGAAATGAGGTGCCTGCTGACCACCACTGTCACTGAAATCCCTGCAGACACCAGGAGAAGTGTGCCTGGCCAGGCCACCGGGTGCCAGGCTTGGCACAACTGGTGCTACACAACAGCCTGTGGAGCTCACCTAAGAACTAAGCTGAGCTCTTGCTAACTGAGTCTTCAGAAGTGTGGGGATCAGGTGGGGCAGGTCTGGGCCATGTCCAGAGACAGCCTTGTTCTCGTGATGAGAGGTGGCATCGTGGGCAGAGGCCAGGGAGGCTGCTGAACTTCCTAATGCATGAGGCAGTGGCCAAGAACAAAGTCTCACCCCACCAAGGCAGAGGCCCTGTTCCACTCTGACCAGCAGTCAACAGGATGTAGTGAGGACAGGGAACCACACTGAACATCATGCTGCAACCCACCTGACCCAGAATTTGGACACATGGACAAATGACATGGCTTCTTCAAGCAAGAAATGGCAGGGACCAAAGAAGAGGGCAGACCTGGTTGTAAAGAGACTCAGACAGACAACATAGAATCAAGTGAGTGAGCCTTGTCTGGATACTGATTAAAACAAACCTGCTATAAAGTTTTTTTCTTAGGGGGCTGGGGTGTAGCTCAGTGGCAGAGCACTTGCCTAGCACATGTGAGGAACTGGGTTCAATCCTCAGCATCACATTAAAATAAATCAATAGGAACTGGAGCAGCGTCTCAACAGTTGCAGCGCTTGCCTGGCATGCACGAGGACCGAGGTTCAAACCCAGCACCACATACACATCTAAGTATGGGAGAAACAAAGGCCAGATGGAAAATGAATAAAATTGATTCTCTCTTTTTCTCTCTCACTCTCTCCCTCTCTCTTTAAAAAAAATCAATCAGTTAATCAATAAAGGTATTGTGTCCATCTATAACTAAAAAAAGTTTAAGTTATTTCTTGGATCACGGATAATATTCAAACTTAGAATGGGTATTAGCTAATGTCAAGGAGTTGTCATCAAAGTTACTGCTGTGAGACACACACTGGCATACTCACACCTTATGTGCCACACAGAAAGCCAGCAGAAGCAAGAGGAAGCAGACAGCAGACGTAGTCAATGCATGAGGTCCTGCACACTGTCCATGCTCCACATACTTCAACTGTGCATAATCAAAGGGTCTTGGTCAAGCAGCCATAGAGAGAACACACAGCCAGGTAAAAAGATCATTTAGGCCACTGGCTTCTCCACAGTGGAACAGTCTGAATGTGATAACAGAAAATAACCAACGCACTGGAAGTCTGTGCAAAGGGAGCCGCTTTTCACATACAGAGTGAGGACTGTGCAAGCCAACACTGCAGCACCACCACAACTCATCCAGGGACAGCAGGAAACGTGTTCTCAGAGCAGACATGGGAGGGACCCAGATGACGACCTGACATGCCAGGAGTGAGGAGATGCTACAAGGAACAAAGAGATCAAAAACAGAAGGGGAGTGCAAGGGGGAAGGCTGGGCCACGTGGAGGCTCAAGAGAGAACTTGAGTCCTACCAAAGGAGGAGAGGACTCCTGATGACGCTGGGAAAAAAGACTCAAGAACAAGTCTCCAACCTGTTAGCTATAACTAAGATGACTGTTAGTTAAACACAAGAGCGCAGAGAGGCCCAAACGTCAGGAGCTTAGCACCCAGCCCCTAAGCAGGAGGAAGAAAGGGCACCCGAGAGTGGAAGCCAGCACACAGCAGAGGCATGAGAAGGCCAAGAGGACAAGCACGGGCCCTGGTGGGCTGCTCAAGCTGGCCAGCCTTTGTGGGGGAGGGCTCACCAGGGGAAGGAGGGAGGGTGGAACTGTCACACACCCAGCCTAATCTAGAGCCAGGCACATTTGCACCTATGGACACACAGCTCCTGCCCTCTGTTTCTCCCCACATCCTCCTTGCACTGCAGTCAGCCAAGAGGGAGAACAAAATCGCCCACATCGATAGCATAGGGGCAATAAGAAAATCACAAACCTGCACTTAATGGAAGTAGCAAGATAAACACCTGGACCTGCAGGACAAGGAAGGCACAGTATGGAGGTGAGACTGAGGTGGGATGTGGACACCAGCTAGCGCTCACCCTGCAAGAGAGGTCCCTCCCTGAGCAGAGGAAAAGGGGAGTCTTCTCAATAGACAACGATAAGATGATGCAGCAACCACACCATGTATAGAATCAACTTGAAGCTTCAATTTCCGGAAAGATGGAGTAGAAGTGCACCCCCATCCATCCCACTAGCACAGGTGAATACACGCAATCCAAGACATCCATACTACAAGGAAAACGCAGGAGACAGAGGCAGAAAGAAGGAAGCAGACTGCTAGGGAACCAGAGGACCCAAGGAATGGTACACGGTGGGTCTTGCTTTTCTGGGTTTTCTTTTATGCCTCATATATCCCAGTCTGGTACTAAAGAAGCCAGCAAACCCATAATTGCCAACAGAAACAACTTCTTAAAGCCCCAACAAAACATAGCTCTCCATAGTGGAAAGACTAGGAAGGGGGCAGCCTCACAGGGTGGGAAACTTGAAAGCAATATTCACTGTCCTACAGCCAAACTGCACAGGAAATACTGCAGGCACACTCACACCAGCAAGGCTGAGCAGGAGCCCACCTGTGGACCCTCATAGCTCTCAAGGCCCTCACCCCTAGAGCCCCTGCTGGTGAATCAGAGAGGGCCTAGTGGGAGCTGAGATCTTACTCCTGCCCTGTGGTAACAGGACCCATAACCCACATGCCAGCAACAGTCATATATGAGGCACCCCTGTCCTACTCAGTAGGTGAGTCCTAGGGAAAGATGTTCCCTGACACCTGGAGATAATGAAGCCATCTCAACTGTCACTGGCAGCCACATGGGGAACAGTAACAAGGCCTCTTACTCTCCATTCAGGCTGGAGGTCTGCAGGGAGCCAGGACCCCACCCCAGCCCAGTGGTTATGAGGAATGCCTCAGCCGGGTATCAGAGGCGCCACTGGAGAACCTGAGGCAATGCCAACCTCATGCTGGCAGAGCGGTATCATAGCAGACAGTAGAAACAGAAGATTCAAGTAAGACTCAGGACTCACGACATAACACGTAAGTATAAAAATTGCTACCACACCAAGAACCAGGAAATCAACTAGACTGAGAAAAGACAATCAACAGGCACCAGGATGATTCTTACACTGGAGTCTGACAGAGACGTTAGAGGCACCATCATAAAAATGACCAGCAGACAATTACAAACACACTTGAAGCAAATGAAAAGTAGAAAGTCTCAGAAAGAAATGGAAGGTATAAAGAACCAAATGAAAAATACAATGACTTTAATTTTAAAAATTCAATAGATGGGCACAACTGCAGACTGGAAGGCACAGGGGAAAGAACCTGTGAACTGGAAGACAGGAAAATGGAAAGCACCCAATCTGAGCACCAGAGAGAAAACAGACAGAAAAATCAGTAGAGCTCAGGAGGTTTTGTGAGTGTAACAAAAAGATCCAACAGGTCATCAAAGTCCTCGAATGAAAAGAGAAAAGGGAAGAGCTTAAGAAAAAAAAAGTACTCAAAGGCATAATGGAAGAAATATTTCCAAATCTGGCAAAAGACATTAACCTACAGATTCAAGAAGCTGAACAAACCCCAAAAAGAATAAACCTGAAGAAACCCATGCTACAATACATTGTACCGTTCTACTCAAACTTCTGAAATGTAAAGACAAAAAAAAAAAAAAATCTTGAAACCAGCAAGAGAGAAACAACATCTTACCTATAGGAAGAAAACAATTCGAATGACAGTGGATTTCTCATCAGAAACCATGGAGGTCAGAAGGAAGAGGCACACGTTTTTTCAAGTGCTGAAAAAAAAAGAACTGTCAACCCAGAATTCTATACCCAGAGAAAATATCTTCAGGAATGAAGGAAAAATCAAGACATTCTCAGATGAAGGAAAACTAAAAGAATTTTGTCACAGGCAGACCTACTCTAAAAGAATGTAAATAAGGACCTCCAAATAGAAAATAATGAATGTAGAAATACTGGGACCTCAGGAAGAAAGAAAGACTAACAGGAGAACAGTATAAGTAAACACAACTCACTTTTCTCCTCTAGAGGTTTTTAAATTGTGTTTCACAGCTGAAGTAAAAGTGAAAACATACTCTGATGTGATTCCAAATATATGCAGAGAAAATATTTAAGACTATTAAATTATAAACAGGAGAGGGAAGAAAAGCAATGCCAAGAGTGATAAAGTTTTTTACTTGACTCAGACTGGTGGAATGAGACCAATAAACTGGGATAAGTCAGATAAACGTAACATGACCCCTGAAACAACCACTGAAATATGTACCAGAGATATACTCAGAACTACTATAGATAAATCAAAATAATTCTAAAACATACTCAAGTAACCCCTAAAAGGCAGTAAGAGAAAACTAGAAAAATGAAAAACAGAACAAACAGAAAACAAAAAAAAGACTAACGATCATAAGCCCCAATGAATCAATAATTATAATTACATTAAATGTGAATGCTTTAAATATGCCAAAAATTGAAATGATAGAGTGGGGGGCTGGAGCAGTGGCTCAGCAGCTATGGCACTTTCCTGGCATGCACGAGGATGCAGGTTCAAACCCCAGTACCACATACACAATGAAGTGTTGGATCAACAAAAAACAATAAAAAAATCAATAAAATTGATTCTCTCTCTCTCTCACTGTCCCTTTGTCTCTTTAAAAAAAGAATTGACAGAGTGGATTAAAAACACAACATAACTATATGCTATCTACAAGAAACTCACTTCAAGAATAACTATACAACCAGGCTGAAAATAAAAGGTGAAAAAGATGCCATGCAAACATTAATCAAAAGAAAGCAAGAACAGATAGACTTCAGATCAAAGAAAATTACCAGGTACAGGGAAGGATAGTACACACTGAAAAAAGGGCCACTCCACCAAGAAGAGCTAGAAATCCTACATGTGCATACCTAATGGCAGAACCACAAATATGTGAAGCAACAACTCAGAGTCTGAAAGCAGAAACAGAGAAGGTCACATCTGTAGTTGGTAACTTGGACACTTTCCTCAGCAATTGATAGGTCTAGACAGACAGAAAACAGCACACACAGAGAAGCTCAGTGTACCATCAACCAGCAGCCTCTAATGGCACTTAGAAAACATGTCTCCCAGGACCTGCAAAACACATGTCCTGTCCAGTGCCCACAGAATGTGCACCAAGACCTGCCACATGCTGGGCCACACAGCAAAATGCACCCAACTTAAAAGAACTGTAATAATACTGAGTGTGGCTGCAGAGGTAATCCAACTAACTAGAAGTCATTAACAAAAAGCAGGAAAATCTCCAAACACTTGGGAAATACACCGCATACTTCTAAATAATTCATAAGTCAAAGAAAAAGGCTCAAGGGAAACTTTTAAAATAAAACTAAACACAAATTAAAGCATATCACTTGCAAACCTACGGCACACCGCAGCAGTGCCCAGAAGGAAATGTGTAGCACCAGGTGTTCACGTTAGAAAAGAGGAAAAGACTCAGATCAATACTCTAAGCTCCTACCCTCAAGGAACCAAAAAAGCGAGCAAATTAAGCACAAAGCAAATGAAAAGACAAAAGCAATAGAGTTGAAATCAAATGAAACTTAAAACATAAAAATAGAGAAAATCAATGAAACAAGAATTATGTTCTTTGAAAAGATCAGTCAGATCAACAAACTTCTAGTAAGACTGACAAAAAGAAAAGAGAAGACAAATATTGCTTCACAATGGCAAAATGAGACAGGGCTATCACTACAGACCACGCTGATATCAAAATGATTACAAGATTCCAATGGCTCAGGAGGCTGAGATAGGAGGATCATAAGTTTGAGGTCAGCCTCAGGAACTTAGCAAGACTCTAAGCAATTCAGTGAGACTGTCTCAAAATAAAAAATGAAAGGGGCTAGGGATGTGACTTAGTGGCTAAGCACCTCTGGGTTCAGTCCCAGTCCCAAAAACAAAACAAAAACAAACAAAAACCCCCTAAGGAGACATGACAGCTATATATGTACACATGACTCTGAAAACATAAATGAACAAACCACTGCAATTTACCCAGTCTGAAAGCAATAGGGTAGGTCTACAACTTTAAGGAAGCTAGATTCCTAATTTAAAATTTTCAAAAACCAAATGTTTCTTTGGCCAGTTCTACCAAAGATTTAAAGGAGAATTAACACCAGTTGGATACAAACTAGTCTGGAAAATGGAAGAGAGAACAATTCCATTAAATTTAATATTTTATGAATCTAATATTACTCTGATACACAAACCAGACAAGGAAAAGAAGTATAAAAAAGAAAACTACAGACCAATATCCCTCATGAATTTAGAGGCAAAACTCCTTAAGTATTAGCAACTAGAATTGGGCAATATACAAAAATAATCATACACAAAACCAGCAGGGTTTATCCCAGAGATCAAGGCCAATTTAATATTTGAAAATAAATTACTATAAACAACCATATTAGCAGAAGAAAAGACACAATCATATCAATTGATGCAAAACAATTATTTGACAAAATTTAATAACCACTCATGATAAAAAGCCTTGGAAAAAGAAGAATGGAGGGGAACTTCCAAAATTTAATAAAGATTATCTACAAAACAAAAACCTTACAGCTAACACGCTAAAATGGTGAAAAACAAATGGTCTGTCCCAGACAGGTGGGAGCAAAGGAAGGGATGTCCGTTCTCTTCACAGCAGCTCAGCCCTGGTCAAGATCACAGCACACAAAAAGAAAACATAAATAAAACTGCACACCTGAGAGGGCCCTCAGCAGGGACACACAGGTTCAGAGCAGGGACACACCAAAAATTCATTATTTGTCTTAAAATTGTATTAAAATGAAGATTCCAACTGTCAGAATCTATAGGATATAATTAAATTAGTAATTGGAGGAAAATTCATACCCTTAAAGAATCACCTAGCAAATTTTAAAGAATAAAGTATACAACTCAAGAAGTTAGAAAAGGAATGACAAAATAAAATGAAAGAAAGGAGGAGGAAATAATGCAGACAAAATTCAAAGTAGTGACCTTAAAAACAGAACAATATGAATTCATAAATAAATTAAAATGGTTTTCATTTCGTGAAAATCTACAAAATACATAAACCATTAACTGACCTAGTCAAGAACGAAAAAGAGGAAACACAAAAATATTGGATATGAAGAATGAGAGGTGGACACTGAATCAGAGGGAAGAGAAAGGAAAGAAACTTAAGCTATTCCTTTTCTTAAGTTTAAGAAAATAAACTGGAAAACCTAGATCAAAAAGAAAATTTCTAAGGAAAATATAATTTACCAAATTCATCTCAGGAGACTATACAATATCCATACAGAAAAAGAACTATCCTGCAAAAACAGGACCAGACATAGATGAATTCATAAAAATTCCACCAAATATTGAAAGACCGAGTAATTCTTTTCTTTTTTCTTTTTTAAGAGAGAAGGACAGTGAAAGAGAGAGGCAGAGATAATCAATTTTTATTGAGTTTTTCACATGGCTTTCATTGCTCTGACACTTAGCTGTGTACATGGGTGCTGGGGTTTGAGCCTGTGTACTTGTGCATGCCAGGCAAGTGCCATAACCACTGAGCCATGGCTCCAGTCCCAAGACTGAGTAATTCTAATGCTACTTTAACTTGCCATGCATATGGCTGTGAGTCTGTGCCTGTTTCATTAGTCCTGAGGGAAAGAGTTGTACATTCTCAAAATTCAATACAATGTTTTACAAAGTAATGTGGGTGGGGAAAACTCTTGGGCACGCCTCCAAATTAAGCTGCTACATTATCAGAATCACATGTGAATGTTTAAGAAAAGTGCAGTAAGTTTCAATAAAGGGGTATCCAAAGCTATTGCTTGTTAACAGCTGTTTCAACTGGCAATCAGGAAAAAAAATGTTAAGCATTTACTATCCTAATATGATAATTTATAACTTTTCAAGTTCAACTGTGCTTTAGTTCTTAGGAAATTGGGGGAGTTAAATTATATGTAATAAACCATAATTTTTACTATTTAAAATAGTGGGAAAAGACTCAGGTGTGGCTCTATGGTAGAGCTTTCACATAGCATGCATGAGGTCCTGGGTTTGACCCCCAACATCACAAAAATTAAATAAAATAATCAAATAATGAGAAATGGGACTCCCATTCAGAGCATCTGTGTTTTTAGGAATGTAGGTAAGCAAGCAATAATTATATGGCATTGATATGCAAACCTTATGATGTTTGAGGGTGAGAAAACTATGGAATACACCTGACTTAAAAGTATCAGTTCAAAAATCTTGCATAAAATACTAAACAGAATACAACAGCACATAAAAAATAAGTAGAAAAAAAACAAAAAAAATAAGCAAGTGAGTTCCACATTAGCAAATTTATTGCATGTACCTCCAAATGCAGGTGGAGAAAATTATGATCTCTACAGATGCTAGAAAGACCTTCAACAAAATTCAACATCTTTGTCAAGAACACTTAGAGAAATAGGAATTAGTGGAGGCTATAATACGATTTCATGATACACACCCCTGAGGCCCCAAACCAGAATCATTAACTTAGTATAGGCAAAACCAAGGTAAGGATGCCCATGAACTCCACTTTCACCTTCACCATGTTAGCCGATACAATCAAACACGCAGTAAGGACAGGCCTGACTCTGGACAGGAGAGCTCAGACAGTATTCAAACAAATTTTGATAGGATATGTGGAAAAACACAGAATCAACACTGACACTAACAAACAATTTGAGGACTCAGAGAAATATCAGGATAAGTGATTAATATGCAAACCAACACTTGGATTTCTGCTCCTAGCACAAGTAATAACAGGGATCAGACTGGCCTCCAGTGCCCACCAGTAGCAATCCAAACCGCAGGCACAGGGCTGGAGCAGTGGCTCAGCGGTTACAGTGCTCACCTGGCATGCACAAGGATGCCAGTTCTGACACAGCACCACGTACATAACGAAGTGTTGGAGCAAAGAAAGTCACACGAAAAACTAAATAAAATTGATTCTCTCTCTCTCTCTCTTAAAAAAAAAAAAAAAAAAAAACAACCAAAACTGGGCACTCAGAGAATGAAAAGCCAAACCACAGATGGGGAAAAAATACCCATAAAAAGACTTATATCCAAAATACATAAAGAATTCTTATAGCTCCGCAACTATAAAACAAGCAACCAACTGAAAAGTAGATAAAAGACCTGAGTAGACCCTCACTCAAGGAAACAGACAGCAAATGAGCACATCACACACCCCCAGGGACACCACAACACACCTGTTAGCACAGGTGAACCTCACACTGACAACAGCACCCCTGGGGAGGATGCACAGCAGTGGGACCTCTCACCACCGTGGTATTGCAAGATCGAGCAGTCATTTGGGGGCACAGTTTGGTAGCTTCTCACCAAACAATCCAACAATCGTGTTCTTAGGTATTTACCCAAAAGGGTTGATAAACTGTGTCCACACAAAACCTAAACATTAATGCCTGTTGCAAACAGTTCTGCTCTTACAGGTGAATGGGTGGACAAGCTGTGCTACATCCAGACCATGGAATGTTAACCCAGTGCCAAAAAGAAAAGCACTGCCAAGCCACAAAAGGCCATGGAGGAGCTGCAAGTGCACGTGGCTCATTGAAAGAAGCCAGTCTACAAGGCTGCAGACCCCGTGATCCCAACAGCAAGACATTTGGAAATGGCAAAAGTACAGAGACAGTGAAAAGATCAGTGGTTTCCCGCAGGGGTGAGGGTGGCCAGTCGTGTTTGGATTGGACTCTGAACAGGGGGAGCCCTGAGTTCATCCTCAAGCTAATCCAAGAGAATCAGATGATGGGATTGGGAAGATGAAGTCTTGCTTTTGCTATGGGAAGTAGAACAAGGGAACAAATGGACCAGGACCTGCTTTCTTCCAAGGAGGCCAAGGTGAAGAGAAGGCTAAGCAAGTAGAGCTCACCACCTTCCACTGTTACACCTGGCTAGCACTGGCCACGGGCTGGTTGACAGTGCCTAGGAAAACTAGGTGTATACACCTGTGTGTGGCTGTGCCTGCAAATGTAGGCACACATCGGGAGCACCTGACTGCATCTACCTGGTCTGCTCACGCCCCTTCCCACTGTGTGAGTGGCCTGTCTGCCACCTGCAGCCCTTTGCCTAGTAGTCTGGCCTATTTGCCCATACCCTCAGTGCCTGCTCGCTCAGGGTCTTATGCACATGTGAGTGAGCAAGGGAAGAAAGAGGGCAACTCAGGAAAAGGCCTAGGGAGCTTCTGAGAAGGCTCTAGGGCACATGAGCAAGGGGGAGATAGCCACTGAAAATCTCTTGCTCACTCACCAGTCTTGGCCCTGTCAAGGCTGACCTTCACAGCTTCTGTGCAACTAGAAAGGGTGGTGAGCATGTTGCATTTTGTGGTCTGTCTTCCTGACAAGGAGGGCTCCCTCCTGTTGTGTTCCCAACATTCTAACACAGCGCCTGTCATTAGCTGGCACCTCGTAAACATTTTTGGAAGGGAGAATGAAGTTTAACCTTCAGTTGCCTCTGGGGCACTCGAAAGGAGGAGATATCAAGGGACAGAGGCTGACAACACGGGACTCTCTCTCCAGCTGGGGAGCAGTTCAGAGCCCAGCCAAGTCTCCAGTAGCAGTCATGGAGTTGGAAAGAAGTGGGTGACTGGACCTGCACAGTAGGCCCTGCCCACTGGTACAGGGAGATACTCACCAGAAGCAACTGTGGTCTCCCCAGGAGGGCCTGTCAGTGTCTCTGGGACGTGCACAGCGGCGCCTGGGTCTGAGGGTTGGCTCCCCATCCGAGTGACGTTTCTCTGATTGTCTGCATCCTCCACCTTCTGGAGACAGGTGCTGGGCAGCACATGCACAGGACCCATGCCCATCACACCTCTGGCCTCCTGGTCACAGTGAGGCTCTCTGCAATCAAGAATGCACATCAGAGTCTGATGGAGCCCCAAACTCCTCTCTGGAGCTGCAAACACCAGCTCCTTACACCTCCACCCAGGTCAACTAAATCTCAGACCACCTCCTCTGCTTCTCTGGCACTTTGTCTTTAAAGCCAAAAGACAGGCATGGGGCTGATTCATCATCTGCCTTGGCACAGCGCCCAGCACTGTGGGCTTCACGTTGCACACGTGAAACAGAAGCATCTGAAGAAGGGTGCTGCCCTAAGCCACCCCAGCCAGGGACCACCCCTTAGTGCTCCACCAAGATAAAGACCTAGCACATCTGTGGTCCTGCTGGGCTGGCTCTGTGCCCTGGCCTCCATGCACTCCTCTTGGCTGGTTCACAGCCAGTCCACAAGTACAGAAACTCTGGCCTCAGCCTCAGGGCTCCTGCCCACTTGCAGAGTCACAGCTAGGGAGCAGGTGGGCAGCCTGGGGTGACCACTTTGTCAAGGCTGAAGTTGGAGCCAGCACTCCCTGCCAAGCAGTTCTGAAAGGGAATTGGGGAAGGGGCAACAGGGGCAACCTGGTGGAGTTACCCTCTCCCTCCAGCGAGGACACTGGGGCCCAGTACCACCCTGAGCCAGCCCCACTCCCACCACACAGGGATACAGGGGGCCTTGCCCCTGATCCTTAAGGACACTAAGCAACCACTGCTGGTTGCTTACGCACTTGGGCTGGTGATTCCGCATCTCCTTGTCCCCTTCTGCAATCTCGCCCTCCTTCTCCGCAACCTCCTTCTCCGCTGCCTCCTTTTCAGTGGGCTCTTGCATGGACAGCGCCTTGTGCCTTACACGGTGCCGCCGGGCAGGCTCCTCGCCACTCTCCGCCTCCCTCACGCCAGCCCTGGGGCCCCGGTGTCGCAGGCGCCTCTCGCTCTTGGCGGCGGTCACAGCACCCTCCTTGCCCTGGTCTGGCCCGTGCCGGTGGGTACGGTGGCGCCTGGGCTCGCGCTCGGCGGCTTCCTCCGGGGAGCCGCGCCGGTGGTGCCGCCGTCCACCCTCAGAACCCCGGCCGCGCTCACTTCGGGCCTCCTGCGCACCCGCAGCCTCCTTGCTACGGCTGCGGTGCGGGCGCGGCCGCTCTTCCCGAGCCGCAGGCTCCGCACCCTCCGCCTTCGGGGCATCCGCCCTGTCCTGCTCGCCCACAGCAGGGGCTGCGCCTGGGCCCTTGTCCCTGTCGCGGTGTCGGTGGTGCCTTCGCGGTGGGTCCACGCCCTCGGGGGCCTCCGGGCCCTCGGGTCGGGCCTTGCCCCCCAAGGGGCCCCGTGGACCATCCCGACCCGGCTCCACCACCAGTGGCCGGTCCAAGTGCGTCTTCATGTCCGGCCTCAGGTGGCGCGTGGTGGCATAACGTATCCGCTCCTCGGGGTCCATCTCACTGTACAGCGCTTCACAGCTGGCCCGCAGGTTCTGCAGACGAAGCTGGCTGGCCCGCTGTTCCCACACGGAGCGCGCCTTGGCCGAGTTCTGCTGCCTGCTGCGGAGAAACTGGCGGTGAGTGAGGGCCCGCCCAGCCCCTCCTCTCTCGTAGGAAGCCACAGATGAACACACAGCAATGGACGGATGGCAGAGTGGGCGCAGGGAGGATAGGGAGGAAGGAGAGGTGGCAGGAGCCCCCAGACCACTGGCAGATGCACTCAAGTGTGGGATATTCGGTGGACCAAAATTCAGCCCCACTTCCCCTGGTGCCCCTCAGAACCCAGCAGACTGTCAGCAGTAGGCTATGTGCAGTGGGTGGGGGGCTTGCACTCAGGACCACTCTGGAGCAGGTGGATGGTGGCCCCAAATCTTGGGGTGCAGGGCAGTGGGATTGTTAGGCACCTGCAAGAGGAAGCTGACAGGCTTCCAGGGCAGGCAGGCTGCTAGCCAGGAGGGCCAAAAAGGAAGAAGGAAGGAGCATTCCCCAAAGGGGAAGGGCAGATGGAGAAGCTCCCCTACAGCCCCCCCTGGAGCTGGCCCCAACTCCAGCACCAGAGCTGCTCCAGGGAGGCCAAACAGGCAGCTGCTTCTCCAGAGGCACTTCCTCACTGCACCACTCAAGAGGAAAGGTGCTCAGTAAGTAAGCCAGGAGAATGGACACTCAGAAGCAGATGCCGGTCCTTAGCAGACAGCCAACAGAGCATCTGGCCCTATCAAGAGTAAGCACAACCTCAGCTGCTCCCCAAGATCAGTCCTGACTGGGAAGCTACCACTGGCTCTGTGACAGGTCTGAGGATGGTGACATCCCTCCTGTGATCACCAACGCTTTCTTCTTGCCTCATAGGAACCCCTCCCTCCATCTAGAGCGGAGTCAGACATGGCCCTCAGAGCCCTTCAGCTCCAGGGTGGCCAGGGGTCTAAGCTCACCCTCACTGCACAGACTCCCAAGGGTGGTGATCCATCCTCCTCCTCACCAGCCAAGGCACCTCTGTTCCCAAGGCATAGGACTCCACAGCATGGATCACACCTGAAGCCTTTGCATTCCAATTCTTCGCTGAATAAGACCACAAGGTAGGTGACCCCAGCCTCATCTTCACCAGGCAGAAACCTTGTCTGAGACCAAGGCCTTATCCCCTGGATGCTGGAGGTTTCTGCAGGCCTCAGCAATGGTGGTGGCACCACTAGCAAAGATAGTCAAGGCAGCAGTGCTCCGGGCTCTGTGCCCACCTCATCCAGCCCTTTCAGCCACCCCATGCCCATTTCACAAGAGAGACACTGAGCCCAGAGAGAGGACTTGACCTGCTTGGGGTCCACAGTGAGTCACTGATGAAGCCAGAGTCAGATACACACAGGGACAGGAGGGAAGAAGTGCCTAGAAGATGCAACCTGCACTAACAGCACAGGTGCAGTGGCACCTATGGAGGCCAAGCCAGTCTGTCCAGCCTTGCAGCCAGTGTGTGGGAAGCTACTGCCAGGGCAGTACCTTGCAAGTACAGTGGGGTCAATCAGGGTGACAGGTGGGAGCTACCTACTGGTCTATGGCCTCAACTGCCACCTGTCCCCCATGAGGCACACAAGCTAGTTGCCCCCTGCTCCCAAGAATGCCCTGCAACAGACCCACAGGTCTCCTGCCCCCAGATGGGCCCATCTCTCAACTCCGGATGATGTGAAATACAAAAGAGCCATGGCAGGCATACCCCAAGCATGGGAGTCCCAGAGGGCTGGCCACTGCCTCCGGCCCCAATCATTCCAGCAGCTTAGGGTAAGCTTGGACTGTGAGCCATTTGGATAAGAGAGAGCTAGCTCCCTCAGAGCAATCCACAGCCTGAGCCTAAGATCAAGTTCTCTATCTGAAAAGACAGGCAACGAAAGCCCCAAAGAACAAGTCGGGACTGGCAGCTCAGGCTCCGCACACAGGCAGGGTGGGCTGCACATCGTATAGCTCTGCCCCCAGCCTTCCCCCAGGCCAGGAGTGGTTCGTTCTCTCTCTCTCTCTCTCTCTCTCTCTCTCTGTCTCTCTCTCTCTCTCTTTCTCTCTCTCTCTCTCTCTGGAACCATCTCAAGTCCAGGAGGAAGCCAGATAGGCTATGGGTCGAGGGGCTTCCAGGGCCCATCATGACCACCCAGTCTGAGCGCCATACCAACCAGCTGATCAAGGACTGCCTGCCCACCCACATTGGCCACTGCAACCCCACCCCCCACCCATCCCTGTGGGTCTGTCTGCCACTCTGGGCCCTTGTATCACCAGATACTGTCTACATCTACACACAACCACTGCACTACTCTCTGGATGAATCCCCTGAGCCTGAACATATATGCAATATATGCACCATGTCTTTCCTCCTTGTAGGCACCCTGCCTTTGCCCTGGCCAATGTCTCTGGCCCTGCTTTGTCTGGCACATAAGCCCCCTTGGACTCTGCTCAGTTTGGCCAGTGCAAGTCTCTCTTTCAGCTCATTTTTAGTGAACTCACAAGCAGTTCAAGAACCTGAGAATGGGAACCAAACCACTCTGACCTCTGGTGCAGTATGGCTGGTGACCAATCCAAGCAAGGTCCTAATTGTAATATTTAGGGACTGGAGTGGTGGTTCAGCAGTTACGGCACTTGCCTGGCATGTGCAAGACGCAGGTTCAAATCCCAGCACTTCGTACACAACGAAGTTTTGGAACAATGAAAGCCACATGAAAAACTAAATAAAATTGATTTTGTCTTTCTCTCTCTTGTACTGTCCCTCTGTCTTATATATAAATAAATAAATAAATAATATCTTTAAGGAATCATGGAGAAGCGGCTCCCATGATGCCCTGGCCCCACCTTGTAGGTAAAACCCATCCATGCCAGAGGGGACAGTTCACCATGCCCAACTCAAACACTGGACAATAGAGGGCTTATAAACCTGCTTTGAAGTTTCTGGGTTCAGTCAGCCAGTTACCCATAGCTGCTAACAGTGTGGAGCAGCGCTGGGATGACACCATTGATAACAGCATCTTACTCCACCACGTGAATCAACTATTCAAGATCCAACATGCTTTCTCACCCTGTAGACATTAGGCTCCAATGAACAGCAGCAACCAGGGCTTGTAGGAAGGTAGCCCAGCTCTATTTTGGCTGTCAAGGAGATGCACAGGGCAGGAATGCTGAAAGCCTCACCACCACCAAGACACAGAGAGGGCACATGGCTACTTCCATTCAGCTGGCCCAAAATGTACCTGACCATTCAGGTACCCTCACCTGCAGAGCCTTGCCTCATTCCCAAGGGGAAGCTCCCAGGGACAAGCCAACAAGGAACACTCTCCAAGAGAAGACATGAAGGGACATGTCAGCCAGCTGGCCAGTGTTACCCTACTAGGAGGGCCAGCCCAGGCCTTCCTACCTGGCCCATGTGCCAGGAGCCCCACAGCTGGATAAAAGCTCTGCTCCTGGACAAGGACTTCCTCAGAGTCACCAAAACATTCCCCCCACATAAGCAGGGCTTCAAGGAACTATAAATGTCCACCATGAACCCCAAGAACTTCCTGGATACAAGGCCCTGGCCTCACAGGAGACCTAGGCCCATAGTGCCCAATCCACTCAGAGAAGCAGATACACCAAGGCACCAGAGTGACTGCACATGGACAGACAGCAGACAAGAGGACAGAGACCAAGACGGGGAGCAGAAGGGGCTAAACTCAGAGAGGGCTGAGCCTGTGAGCAGGACTCAGGGATGTTAGGGAGTGTGCCCACCATTCCCAGCCCAGGCTGCAGAAGGCTAGCCTGGAGTTCCCCGTGAAGCAAATGACGTCAGTGGGAAAGCAGCATTAAGGAGTGGAAGGAAGGTGTGAGCATGTAGTAATCATGGAGCCACGGATGGGATATCGTAGCAGAGCAACTCACGGTGAATTTACGCTGGAGACAGATGAGCTGCGAGATACAGTACCTCGAGCTTGCTTTACAAAACTGCACATGCAAGAAACAAAACATAAACAGAAGTGAGAAAAACAGAAAGTTCTGAGAGACACTAGCAACGCTCACGCGCCACGTCAGCATGGGCGCAGGCTGCAGTGCACATCTGGGCAGGTGGCCGGAAACACGTCCATCAGACAGGCACCGACCGAGACCTCGGGGCAAAAAAGAAGTTGAAAACCAATTCCATTCATGCAGGAGAGAAACTGAAGTAGCACAGCAAACCCTATGATGGCTGAAAGACGAGAAGCGATTATTAAGAGGGCCCCACTCCTCCCCATACTCCTCTGAGATGCACCCTGCTTCCCACAATTCTATCCAGCCTTCCCCTCTGCTGCAGAGCCAGGGCACTGGTCACACAGACTCTGGCCTAGAAATGCAGAGACAAGAGAACCAGAAGGCCACAGTGCCCTTACCTGATGAGCTGCCAGGGGCCCTGCTACCTGCCCCACCTGCTTTCCCAGGAGCTGATCCCAGGCCCTCAGCTCCACAGGCTCAAATCGAACTGCATTCAGGTCACAATGACCCCTCCAGGGGCAAACCAGGCTATACCACCAACCCAATTTCTCTTTGGATATAACTCCAGCCACTTCCAAATGACTTTGCAGCAGCTTTTCCAAAACTAACAGAGAGAAACCAACATCTCTTTACAGGCATGACCTTCACCTTGGCATTTCCAGGGAGAGCCAGGTGGGTTTCCAGGGCCTCCTTCTCAAGTCCAAAAAGTCTTCACACAACTGTAAGGCACACAGAGCAGCTCACCTGCCCACAGGCCCTGGGTGCAGACAGGTGTGAATGTGTGTGAGAGTGTGCTGAGATTAGGACTGTGTGTGACTGTGTGTGAGTAAGCACGTGAACATGTTATGAATGTGTGTGAGTATAAATGCGTATGTACAGGCATTCAGAGTCCAGGTGAGGATGAGGGTGCCATCATGGACAGAACCAGGAATACAATGTCCAACTTTTCCTCTCCCAGGAGCCTGAGGTTCCTGCCTCAGGGACCATACACATGAACTGACCCCAGGACCACTCAGTGTATGAGGTCCTCTTGCACCTGAGGTGCCACACAATGGATGCTCCCCACACAGCAGCCACTGTACGAGGCACCCAGCGTGGTGTGCAGAGCAGGGTCAGGCAAGCACCACTGCACTCTCGCCCCAGTGTAGCAGCTCAGGCCACAGAAATGATCCCATAGACATCACCGCCCTCAGCCATCTCAGCATGACAGGCAGGAAACCCAATAGAAGGGGCCCTCCCAGCCAGCACACCAGGGGACTGCCCTTGCCCAGTGTGGGTTCCCCCACATGCCCAGGAGATTGATCCCTGCAGGATCACCCTCAAGGCCTCTGGGGTGGAACCAGACCAACTGCCATTCAACTGGCACACTCAGCACAGGCCACAGCTGCATCCCTGGCAGGGCCTGTGGGACCACAGCCCATCCAAGAGGGGACACAGGCACTAACCCTGGGCATTGCCAGGCTTCCCTGCCTGAGTATGAGGGCCATGACCCTGGCTCTGGAGTGGGCACCTCATTTGGGACCCTCCTAAAGCAGAACACCTATGGGTTCCAGGTGAAAAGAAGCACATTTTCTGCTCAGAAACCACTACCGTACTAACGCCAACATCCAGGGTATGCTGTCTGTGCTGGGACACGCCCTGCCTGCACACAGCATCCCCAAATAGGGATTGTGGTGACAGAGTAGGAATAGTCTATACCTCCTGTCGGCTGGCCTAATGCACCCTCCAGCACACCCACAGGAGTGCTGCCCTGGAGAGAATGGGGTCCATGACAAATGCTCACCCCCAGGAGCAGCAGAGAAGGCCAAACAGAAATGTCATGAGGCTGCATGAGGCCGGGAACCCAAGAAGCCAAATGCTCCCCTACCAGCCTCTCCAGCAGACAGCCCCAGCCTGCAGAGCTCATGTGCAGAGCACAAGGTCACAGCAGCCTCCCAAGTTGTTGAGTTATTCTGACCACCTGGCCAAACAACTGAACTGAATGATGAAGTGCTGGGACAATAGGACTGAGCGCTGAGCCACCCGACAGCCCAAGCAACAACAGCTTCACCCTGAGCCTGCCTGGCTCACTGCATGGTCCCTGGCGTGAGGATGCAGCCTCTTCCAGAGTATTCTCCCCAGCACTTTCTGCTTGGCTTAGAGAACAGGCCTCTGTGAATGCTTCTGAGCAGGAGCAGGGCCTTTACACGTGCACACACACAAACACACACGCCCAGCATGCTCATCCGTGTACCACAAATACTCAACCGTGCAGGCACATGTCACCACAGATGTGCCAGGCACTGTGGTCAGTGGCCATAGAAAAGGAGGGATCAGAACAAGAAATGTGGGTGGTGGGGTGAGTGTGCAGCCAGACAGCCAGCAGCTGCAGAGCTGATGGGAAGTGCCTCTGCCCTGGTGGTCCTCTGATAACAGGTGTGGCCAGACTTCTCTCCCCTCAGAGGCCCCCTCTGCAGCCTACACCCTGTGGTGCTGGGATGGCACTCTATCCAAACTCTGTAGTCCCTAAGAGTTCCTAACCCTCCACATGTGCGCTGCACTGTACCCAAGGTCCACAGGATGGGGAGATAACAATGTCCCACGGGAGCCAGGTGCGCCCTGTACAGAAGCTCCCCTGACCTCTATCCTAACCAAACACTCAGAAATGGTTTGGGAAGCTCCCTTACATTCTGGGGCTCTGAGGTGCTACCTAGAACTTGGCTCACCAAACACATTTCTGAAAAGTTGTATATGAACTCCATGTGTAATCTCCTCACCCCAACAAACTGCCAGGCTTTACCTGGAGAAGGGTCTTGGAGCTATCCTGAGACCTCCTGGTGAGTAAGTGCTATGACCAAGCAGTCCGCCCACAAGTGAGGGCTGTACCCTGTACACACTGCCCTTGTTCAGACTGGAAGATGGGCACAGGGCCTTCCCCAGGGAGCCCTCAGTTCCAGACTTTGGTTGACATAGCTCCAGGGCTGAGCTGTGTCCTCACAATCCCCAGCAAATGCAAGGGTGCTTGAGAAGCCTCTAGAAAGGGGGCCACAAGGCACCCACAACCCGCTCCTGGGAGCCTTACGCAGCAATGGAGATACTGGCAGCAGACATGGGGCTGACTTCAGCCACTTCTTTGGCCTTTTGTAGAGCCAGCTTCTGATTGGCCGCTTCTTCCATCTCCTCTTCATCCTGTGTGAACCACAGAAATACTGTCCCTCAGAGTGCTGTGGTCACCCTCCAAGACCTTTAACTCTTCCTCCAAGGTCCTTGGTGCCCCTCCTGCCCTCTGCACGACAGGGTTGGGCAGCCAGGCCTGCCTGCATGGACAGGGTTTCCCTATGACCGGCCACATGAGCTTCTGTTACTCTTCAGCTCTTCCCCTTTGAAGTCTGTGGCTCAGAGGTGATGGTCCCCGGGTCCCTGCTCAGTGCCCTCTGGCCTGAGCCATTTCTAGTGTGCTCTCGAGCTGGTGAGCCCACACCTGTGCAGGCACCCTGACCCTGAGACCCAGCTCCAAGATATGTCTGCCTATTTGTACCATGCACCTTAGACTTGCCTATCAAGCCAGTCTGCCCTTCTTTTTACCTATCTTCCCTCCCTGAGGCACCCATCACACTTGAACAAAGCTGGCTTTCCCACAGAGCCTAGAGCAAGGGCCTGGGTCCTAGCCCAGCACTGCCCACAAGGGCTGTTATTGCAGATTTCAGGTGAACTACATGCCACCTTTGAGCTTCCTTGCCTGGACCAGGTGGATTGCATCTGTCTACCTGTCCCCAGCTGTGGCTATGAAGCTCCATGTGGCTCTCTGACACCAGGGATGGGGAATGGGAAGGGCAGCCACTTCTGCCCCTGCCTGTGAAGAGGAGTGGACACCTAGGACAGGCCCTCTGGCCCTGACTCCAAGTCACAGAGCTAAACCAACATGTTGTGCAGCTGTGCTCCTGTGCTCTGGGCCCTAGAAGGGGAGTTAAGACCTCTACACTGTCCATCTGGACTTTTAAAGATGTCACAGTGCCCTCGAAACCCCCAAGTCCAGGCCCATCTGCCTCTAACATTCCTCTAAATGTCCTTAGATCTGCTTTTAGGGGCACAAAATGGCAAAACTTAAATTCCCTGGAGGCCGCATGAAAATGTCCACCACAGAAGACTCTCAGGCTTCAGACCCTGAGATGAGACACCTCAAAGCTGACCCACTGCACAGCACTACCAGCTAAGACCTCCCCTGGGACTCTAGGGTGAGGGCATTCAAATCACCCCAGTGTTCTCAAGACCCCCAAAAGGTCTACAAACAATTCAACTTGAACTTATTGCCACTTCACAGTAAATAATGCTACATTTGTGGATGTATAAAGGAAGAGAGGAATCAAGTCCTAGCCTCAGGGCTCCTGGCCAGCCCAGGAGATGCCCCATGGCCAAAGAAACAGGCCTCCAGTGGTCCCAACTCCCAAGGCAAGGGTATTCCTAATTGAAAGCCACCATCAAGGGTGTGTGCATGCACAGGGCCCTGAGATGTCCCTCCTCAGCATGTCCCACCACAGCAGGGTCTAAAAGGAGTGGCAGACTCAGGACTCAAGCTCACCCCTACACAGGGACTGCCGGTGCTCAGAGCAACAAGTTCAAGCAACCCAAGTTCATGTGGCCCCAGAAATCCTGACACGTAGGAAAGCTCTGCAGATTCATAGGTTCCCAGCCCAGTGGCCCAACCAGGGTGGGTATGAGCCTCAGTCTCAGCCCAGGTTGACCACAGCAACAGACAAGCCTGTGTGCTCACAGAAGCCAGAGGCCAGAGCAAGATGTCCAGACACAGGCATCACCAGGCCCAGGCCTAGTGGTGGGAGGAGGAAGGCTGAGCAGAAGCAAGGGAAGGCAAGCTGCGGCAGGTACGCTGCAAGACCATGCCCTCTTCAGAGTGCCAGGAGAGGGGAGCAGGGTGCTCCATCAGAACTGGCCAGAGACCTACACCTCTGGCTGCCTGCAGAGAAGGGCCCTGGCCCTGCCTTCCTCAGCCCCAGGACAGGGAAAGCGCAGGCCTGGAGGACTCAACTGGCTCAGACTTGGAGCCATGCACAAGTACAAGCACAGGCTGTCTGGATGTAACAGCGCTAGCAGAAGTGTGTGCAGTATCACAGTATCACACACAGAAAACGCACAGACAGGCACACGCCCGTTTGGCACTTTGGACATGTGCAACATGGCCTGTGCTCCACCAGGTGGCAGGCCTTCCACACTGGGATTTGAATCAAAGCACGAGCCTAAGACCACAACAGCGGGTGGACCAGCCACACAGTGTCCAGGGCAGAGGAGTTGAAGGTGAGCAGGTAGGGGACTGTGTCATCTGGAGGAAAACCACAGAGGAAGAGTGTGTGATCACATCTCCTGCTGGGCTTGGGATGAGATGAATACTGAATAGCTCCTGCTGGGCACTGACTGCCTGGAGCAGCTGTCCTGCTATGCACAGATGTGTTGAGAACCAGCCACCAGCTGCTCCTCCAGGCTGCTGCCAAGTCAGCTTGGAGGGCAGCTCCACAGGTGTCCCCCACTGTCCTTTGGGGTCCTGAAAGCAGGACCTTCTGTAGGGCACACATCATGCATCCCTCCCCTGTCTGAGGGAAGACCTCTCCCCACCATGCACCGCTCCTGCCTGTCCAGATATTCTCCACAGGCCATAGCCTCTCTAGAAGTCTGCCCACATGTCAGTGTGCCATCTCCCCATGCCTCCACAGCAGCAATTCCTGACACCCTGAGCCTTGTCTAACCCCTGTTCAGGACATGAAGAGACTCCACTGGATGCACAGGGCCCTGATCCAGGACCTGGCCCTCCTCATGACTCTACAGCTTCATCCAGAGTGTCCTGGACTGGACTGATCCCCTGCCCTTCTTGGCACAGGCTGCAGGTGGCATTCCTACATACCTTGGTCAGCTCCTGGGCATTGGCAAGGTTGTCCACAGCGATGGCCAGGAAGACATTCAGCAGGGTGTCTGGTTGGTCCGCTAAGGAAGGGAGCTCTCTGCCCCACACTGCCACACACAGGCACACCATGGTTGCCCAGGAAAAGCAGGAGCCCCAGGTCATGGATCCCAACAAGTGACCAGTCTCCTTCCCTTGCCATCCCTCAGCCCCATAGACCCCATTGTCCCAGATGCACCAGCCCAGTCATCAGGCAGTAGCTCCCTGACCTCTGCTCCCATCAAACTCTTTGTCCAATCTCCCCTCCATTCAGTCTCCTTCCATCCAGCCTCCCCTAATGCTTGCATGGCCCTTTTTGTCTTCCCAGCTTTGGCGAGGTGACATTGTAGGCCCAAGGCTTAGAGGCTATGTCAGGACAATATGCCTGGGCCTCCTACAGGTGATTCTCAGTCTGCCTGCCTCTGTCCCACCTCTCCCTTTTCTGGCCAGCGTGAGAAGCCTTTCAGAAAGTTTTCACAGGTTGCAATGGGGCCTCCACCACCTCCTAGGTCCTGTGAGCCCACCCAAGTCAGATGGTAAATACACCCCTGTGATCAGCCCCTCCAAGACCCCAGCTGCTCTAACAGGGAGTCCTGGGTGCTGCTCCTCCAAGGTGCCCAGGACCCCCATGCTGTGATGTTACCTCCACCCCTTCAGGAACAAGGAGGCCAAGGCCACAAAGGGTGAGTGATCTGACCCTGGTCCTGCACAGCACGGGCCTCCTCCCCACATCTCTGAAGGACCTGGCCCTTGCTCTGCCACTACCCTCTGTCATCATGGCATCCCTTGTGCTCTTCCCATAGTTCATCTCCCTACGAGCAGCACTTCTGCAGGACATTCCCCTGTGAAGATGTCAGGTCTGCTGCAACCAGGGCTGGACCTGCCAGGTCTCAGCCATCTCAGCTGGCCCTGCCAAGTCATCTCATCATTTCAGAGGTCTCACACATGGCACTGCTGACACGCTGGGCAGGGTAATCCTATGTGAGGTGTTGAACAGCATCCTTGGCCTCTGTCCACTCCATGCCAGCAGCCTGTTCCCCTCAGTCATGGTAATCAACAAATGTCTCTGCCAGACATGAAGGTCCCTTGTGGGAGACTGCCCAACAGAGCCCCGTATTGCACAGACCTAAGCCCTTTCCCCCAAAATCTTGGTGTTCGCCCTTGCCCAGTCTTCCACTCCCTAGGGGGCTCTGGCCTGTGCCAGGTCCAAGTAGCAGCTGGCCAACAGCAAGGGCCCAGGTAGGTCAGGCACCTCTCTGGCTGGAAGGTGCCCCCTCCCTGGGACTCAGGTCAGCCCAGCCCCCCAGGTCACCGTCTCACAGCTAGTCCTCCTCAGGACTCCAGTAGAGCCCACAGCAAAGGACACTGAACCAGGCTGATCCCAAGCAAGATACCTCAAGGCACTAAGCAATGCTGTGTCCCTTAGTGAACTATCTATGCCAGAGCAGGACTAAGGGCCACTTCCTGGAGACCCAGCCAGAGGGACATGCAAGAGTCACCCTGATTGGGCAAGGAGAGGGACCCTGGTGGCTAAAATGCCAGGCCTGACTGTGGGGGTCAGATGCTGCTGCGGCACATCACTGCTTTGTCTTAGAGGGGTGATGCCAGTCTCTGGACATGGGCCTTGCCCCTGATGCCAACACCGTGACCTCCTCTCCTCGCTGGCAGCCACAGCTGCACTTCCTCACTTCCTCCATCCTGGGCCCAGGCCTATCACCTCCAAAGCAAATGCTGTCCCTCAAGCCCTGGCCCTCCCAGACCTCACACTGAGCCCCAGAGGCCTGAGCAGTAACCTGAACACCCACTATGCAAGGTGAGGTCCTATTAGGGTTAACCCCAGAGACAGAAGGATGAGGAGGCAGTGGACAGAAACAAGCACCCTGAGGTGCTGAGGAAGGACAGACAGGGTGAGGCAGCCAGATGGGTGGAGCTGAGTTGGGTACGAGGGGTGAGCAGAGTAGACAGGTAGGCCGTGGGGTAGCTCAGGATCTGTCTCCAGCTTGAACCTTTCTCCCAGGCTCTACAGGATGCTGTGAGAATGCCTGTTCCCGGCCCTGCCCAGCCCTGCCCTGGGGTGTTGGATGTCCAGATGAGCTTGCTGGCCTGTACATCCTACCTCAGCTACATGGGAACCACATGCATGCCTGGTTCTTCAGGCCTTCACCCCTGCTTGCACCATGAGCCCTGTACATCTCCCTTCTGGAGTCTCCTCAGTCCCAGCCTTCTTCCCAATATAGCCTCTGCCTCAGAAAGAGCCTGTCCCCTGCCGCTGGGCCTGCATTGGCCTTGCAGACCTGCCCTCTGGCAGAAGGTCCTGAAGCAAAGCTCACCAGGAACGGATGGACGCCCTTCTCTGTATCTCTCCACATTATCAGCAGGGGAGCATTTTATGACCTATGGGCCAAGACTTCGTCCCATCAAATGAGGAAGAAGGCCTGCTCTCCTGCTGCTCCAAGTACTGCCTCCTCCAAGGCTGCTCAGTGTTCTCCTCAGCAAGGCAGGCCCTGCCCATCCGCTCCTACCTTAAGGCACTGGAGGACGTTCACCACCTACACCAGCTTGGACAGCATGTAGCCAACACACCCCAGGCCCTCCTGGAGGCAGCCATGGGAGAAGCATGTAGTGCTGACCCCTGCACCTGGCCCCCAGAAGGATACAGTTTCCAAACAGTGTCAGGACGATGAAGTAAAAGGAGGAGAACATGCCTTTGCTCACTCCACCTTGAGACTCAATCCCATGATACATCACAGCGTTCCAGTCCTCTCCTGTCAGGATCTGCAGGAGGAGAGAGCATCACAGGGTGTGGCTGCCTCATACCTGCCAGTGCAAGCAGGGCCCGTGCGTACGTACACACACACACACACACAGGAGAGAGCACCCGGGCATGGCTGCCTCACACCCAGTGCAGGCAGGGCCCGTGTATTCACACACACATACCCCAGTGAGCCAGAGCACTGCGTCAGTGCACACACAGGCCTTTAGGTGACAGTGGTTCTGAAGGCTTGGAACCCTAGAGACCTGCAGAGAAACCCACTGAAGGACATGGCTGCTGACCTGGATCAAGTGAAAAGGTGAACATGCTCTAGATTTTCAGCAAAATTGGAAATGGAAGGTGAGCAACACCCAGGAGCTTGGGGGCGTGGGGCAATGGGGGCAGAGCCTCTCTGACGCCCAGCGCTGGCCAAACCACAGTCTCCATTGCGGAAGCTGAGGGTCTAGAGGGGACAAGCTCTATACGCCAGGCACACAGGACAGTGTTAGACCACAGCTTGTTCCTCAGCGTGCTGCATTCAACACACTCCCTTCAAGTTCGCTGTGCTGATGCACAGAACCCACTTTTTACACAAACCCCTGCAGCTTTCCTTCTGCCTCTTCATCCACTCTCCTCCTGATGCACACTTTGAGGTTTTTGCTACTATGTCTCTAGGGCTCATGCCAAAAGTCTATCTAGGGGGCTGGAGCAGTGGCTCAGCAGTCAAGTGCTTGCCTGGCACATGTGAGAACCCAGGTTCGATCCCCAGCACCATACACAACTAAGTGGAAGAAAAACAAAAAAAGAAAAAAAAATAGTCTGTCTAGAACCGACATTGCCAGATAACAGGCCACCCAGATGTTTCCAGAGTGATCCCCTAGCAGTGTAGGGTGGTTCTCACAACCTCACACCCTCAATGCCATACCATATGCTCTGCCAGCTCCAAGTCTGGTCGGGGTGGAGGCTGGACACCTCACCTGTCCACCTGTCCCACCCCCTGCCTTTCAACCTCCATCTACATGTCTGAAGGCATTTCTCTTACTGACCTGAGACTTCCTTTTGTGTCTTGCCCAAACCAACCTATTATCTGCACTATTTACTGGAAATATCTTCTTTTATTCTCCTGTTTTCACTTAGGTACTATAAAAAATATTTAATGCAATCAAATGTATCCGTCTTTTCCTCTATGGTGTGCTTTTCACAACTTGTCAAAGAAATTTCTCTGTCTCAAGGTCATAAAGAATCATTTCAAATAATGATTTTTCCACATTCAGAGTACTTACAGCAATGATACTCTAACTTTTCCTCCTGTATGGAAAGCCCATTTTCCCAGACCGATTTGCCGAAGTCCTTACCCCACTGACTTACAGAGCACCCCTCTCGACAGCCTCCCATCCAGCATGGGTACATTTCAGGCCCTAGTCTGTCCCTGGAGGCAGATCTGCCAGCGCCCATGCTCACATGACTGCAGTCTTGTGAGTCTCAAGAGCTGGTGGGGCCAAGGCCGCCTTTGTTGGCTGCTGCTGCACACTCAGAGTGTCGTGGGACCCAGGGCCTCAGACTCTGACAGTGGAGCTCACACTGCAGTCCACACTGTGCTCGTCCATGCTGCCCTGCGTAGCAAGAGTGGCTTCTTCCCTTCTCTCAGAGCCAGGAGGCTAGTGCATTTGCTCCTTCCAGGGCAGCTAAGGCCCACCTTGCAACCAGTGATTCAGGTGGGAAGCAGAAAGGCAGAAAAAGGCTCTGACACTGACTGAATTCCTCTATGAAAATGGTTATAAAATGTCTACATTTTTCTTTCTTCTTAAGTAATTGGTTTCTTTCTACAAAAATGCATGTTTCATCTAAGTGCCCAAATCTATTGGCAGAAAGAGTTGCCAGTTTTAAAAACACCCCCCTTTTAATAGTTATGCCTCTCATTGGGGTTACAGTGTTTGCTTATTTTTAGCTTTTTTTATTGTGATAATCATATCTAAGATTATATATTTTTTTCAAAATATCTCTTCAACTTTATCTGACATGTTTTGATATTATTTTTCAGTCTTAAGTATTTTATATATCTACTGTGATTACCCCAATTCTTCCACCTACAAATATGGGAAAGATTTTAAATGAATTTTACCAACAGCGTCTATTATTTAAGAGACAACAAGAATGTCTCTGCAGGATGACAGTCGTTAAGTCTCTCTGGGAACTGCCCAGGTGATCAGACAAAGGGTAAGATACTCTGAGCACGCTCCTTTCTGCCCACTAGGTGCTTTCGGCTGGCTCTGTTGTCGTGTCCAGATCTCTTTCTTGTCTTCACCTCTCTGCCTGATAGAATCTGGTAGACAGGTTGGAGAGGTGGGCTCCACCATGCCCCGCCCACTCCGCTGCACATCTGCAGCCTGTCAGTGGCCAGCGGCTTCCAGGACTGTGGGTCTCCAAGGAGCACTCCAGCCCTCCACCCCTCACGAGTATTCCTCACCTGAGTCCCTGATGCCACTGCACCAGCTGTCCTCCAGCCAGTGTCTACTTGATCAACTTTGGTATCCCTTCATTTTTAAAACATGCAGGTCTTAAGAGCTTGGAAAGGCACAATGAGTAATCTGACTGACTTCTGTGTGCCCTTCACCCCACTGGGAAATGAAGCATCCAAAGGAGGCTGAGTCCTTGCCAGCCCTCCCCAGTCCTACCCCACATCTTCCCACCTCCCACGCCTGCTTCTATACCCACTGCCACACTGACCACCATACCCCTCATGGACCTTCCACCCAGCATGTAGTATGTGGCCATTTGCTTCCCCACTGTGTAACCATGTGCCTTCCCCACGGAGCCAACAGTGGGCATGCAGGTGATTCCCACGTGTTTCCGTCAGGACCCAAGCTGCTGTATGGCCTTCCATGGGTCTTTGTGCCTCAGACAGAGGTTTCCCAGAGCAGGTACAGAGGACGAACTTCCAACAGGTGGGCCTTGCCTCCCAGGTCCTCTACCAGCCCACCAACAGCATGAAGCCGCCTCACTGCTACTCTTCTCTGAAACTGGGTGTGGTCAGATTTCCTAAATTTGGCTATGCTGACAGGTGAGAAGGTCGTCTTGCAGTGGTTTAATTTGTGGTGGAACTGAATGCAGTTTCCAAGAGTTCATTCAGCAGTCCATTTTTCTTTCCTGTAGCTTCTCATTTATCTCCTACCACATGATTTGTCGTTTTGATTTATGGAAGTTTCCAGTACACTCTGGAGTAATCTGTTGGTTACTTGCTGACGCTGGAAACACCTTCTCTCTGTTGAGTTTTATACCTTTTCATGGAACCTTTAATGTGCAGAAATCTTTATTTGGATATAATGCAATCTGCCCCTCATTTCCTCCAGGGCCTATGGTCCTCTCTTCTGAAGGCTTCCCTGCTTCGAGTTACCCCAAAGCTCTGTGCTGTTCTTCTAAAACCTTAGGTCTGTTCTCACACTCATCTAGAATCCACCTTACTACCTGAACAGTCAGATTGTCCCATACTCTTGGCAATGACACACTCGGTTCTGTTACAGATATTTCATCTGCAAATGACATTTTTCTTTCTTGTCAACCCTGAGAATTTGTATTTTGTTTCTTCTTATTCTACTACACTAAGACCAGTGACAGTGGGGCGATCTGCTGTGAATTTTTATTTGGAAGGAGTATTAGGTTTCATCTTTCCCAGGAAAAAAATTACAGATATTCGAAACACACCAGGAGGAGAACCTATTAGTCCCAGCACTCCTCACCTAGGTCCGACAGTGGAACCAGAGAGCCTTTTCCAGCCTCACAGCGTTCTCTTCCTTAATTTGCTAATACAATGAGTTACATTTGTGGATTTTCTAGTGCCGATTATCTTACATTAAAAAAAAAATTCCAGCTAATGCAGCACATAAAGGGAAGTCCAGGCACCCTGAGTTCACGGCAGTTTTAGCTTTCCTTCTGGACTAGGGAGCTACCCAGCTCTCAGATCCAGGCTCTTTTACCTGGTGAAAATCCGCAAATTCCAGTTTCTCTGGAGGAGTCTGTGTAAGCTGGCATGCCTTTTTTTTTTTTTTTTTTTTTGAAAGAGAGAAAGAGAGAGAATCACCTTTAATTATTTTTTCATCTGCTTTTTGTTTCTCTGACACTTAGTTGTGCATGTGGTGCTGGTCCTTGCACATGCCAGGCAAGCTCTGCAACCCCTGAGCCACTGATCCTGACTCTGGAATGACTTTTTCAGTCCTTGGTAGAATCCACTCATAAAACCATCTGAACTTGATGGCTTGGGCGCATTTTTGACATTCAGCTTCTGAAGCGGTTCCAGTTTCCTCTTCTTGGATTGGTATGTTTTCTTAAATCGTACACTTAAATGCATGTCTGCAATGCTTTCTGCAGCCCTGGAGGGGTAGGAACTCTGTGCACCTGTGTCCAAAAGTGTCTGCTCCACCCTTACACTTGGTCCCAGCTATCTGGACTCAGTGTCCTAGGCTCACAGAGACAGGACCCCAGTGTTTCCTTTCCCTTCCATAATCTTTCAACATCTATGAGAAGTGTGCCAACAGACTGGAGGTCCCGCTCATAGGAGGTCTGTCTTTCTAAGGCAGCTTCTGGAGTCTTCCATCATGGTTGTCTAAGATCAGAATCACTGTGCTCACCCTGCTTGGCTGCTACCAGCACACACTCCAAGATGCTCCCTGCAGGGCACTGGTCTCTGTCTCTATCTCTCTCTCTCTTTTCTTCTTTGGGCCAGGGCCTCCTGCAAGCACTCTAGCACCCTGCTGCACCCAGCCCCGCCCTCTTCTACACCAGACATCTGAGCCCCCACCCCAGCTGTCCTGGGTGTCCCGCCACCTCAACTGCAGCTGGCTCAGCTCCCCACATGCCCAATGATGCACATACACCCTCTCTCGCATCATGTCCAGAGTGAAGTCTACCCTGTTCTTTAACTTTCATTTCTGGAGTTTCTATTTAGTTCATTTTCAAATGAACCTGTTCTTCTTCTTAGGCTCTTTCCCCATGATCTGGGGCTTCAAGGCCCTTCCTTTGCACTGAAAGGATTAGAGGCACATTCTTCCTAGACATCGCACATGCTCTGAACTGCCTTGCCTTGCCCTTGGGTATGGGCTCCCCTTCTGACTGCAGGCACTGCTGGCCCCTTCTGGGTGTTTACCAGGCTTGGTTCGCAGATCACCACAAACCAAGTGGAAGCCATCGTGTCCCTCTACTCATGCCTTCCTGTGCCTACTCCAGCCCAGTGCAAAAGTAGGGCTTCCTTCCTTGGAGCTCAGACCCCATGAAGAGGCCTCCTGTGCGATGACATCCCTGGCAGCCTTCACAGCCTCCTGCAGTGATCCTTGGCCTCCTTCAAGTGACCCCGCACTTCCACTGTGCTCAGAGTGCCTGCATGCTGCTGATGCTATCGGACTCAAAGGGCCAGCCCACCTCCTTCCAGACCAAACCCCAGTGCTGGGGTCTCTGCTGTCTCCCATTGAGTGACTCGACTCTGCTTCTAGTCATGGAGTCTGTTTCCGCTTGGCCAGGTCTTTCCAGCCTCCTGTTGCTGCGTTCAGAGCATAGGGCATGATGTCTAATCAGGGTCTGAAGCCTGTCCTCCTGGTGTGTAGGGTCCCTCCAACCTGGCTCTGGCCCTGGAGCCCACCTGGCCCACCTCCCTCTCACCATGCTCTCTGTTCCACCTGGGGAGTGTACCTCCTCATATCCTTCACCTGGTGCCCAGGAAAAGAAGAGCTCCTTCCCATCCCAAGTGACCTGCATTCCTCAGGGTAGCCTATGGCCACCCTCTGCACAGCCACTGTCCTCTGTCTCCAAAGGCTGACAGATCCTGTTGGAAGCCACTCACCTGAGAGCAACCCAGGAGAGCCCCTGCCTCAGGAGAGGAAGGGAGAGTGGGGAAGGCTGACAGCACTCACACTTAGCACACCAGAGGAGGGGAGACCAGAGAGGAAAGAGGGACAACAGGCCAGAAGCTACAGTGTCCCTCAGGAAAGCACTTGCTCTGTGTGGCTGTGACTGCACCTGAGATGGAAGACCTGGGAAAACGGACTGTCACAGAGGGCCCCAAATGGCTCTTAGCCAATCACCTGGCTTGTTGTGGACCATCTGCTGGAAAGACACCCTCCCTAGCACAGAGCAGGACACGACGGCCCTCCCTACACACAGAAGACAGGAATTACGCTGAGGCCCACATGCTGCCTGTCGGCTTTCCTGGGAGTCACCGTGGGCAGAACTGCCATCCTGCCCAGCCTCAGACAAGGCGTCCAAGGAGGTGTCATGGGATAGAAGCATTACTCATGAGTGAGGCCAGTCCAGCAGCATTTGGAGGCCACAGCCCTTTGAAGGGGGAAAATGCCCAACCAAGAGTCCACAAAAGGGAACCCTCCAGCAGGGCAGGACCAACACACAGAATGGGCCCCAGCCTTAGCTGCCCAAGCACTATAGTGGGCAGTACATGTCCTCAGGGACAAGAGGACATTGGTGCCACTGGGGCTGAGACATGGCCACAGGAAGTTCAGAGAGAGCTTCGGGATTCTGTTCCCAGATAACAAAGGACAAGGGGTTCCAGGTCCCGGAAGCCAAAAGGATAGCTTGGAACCAGTGGCTGCCCCAGGGAGATGTGCTTGCTGCTTAGTGGCTCCAGAGCACCCAACTTCCCTTGAAGCAGGTGGGGCATGGGCCTGCACTTGTCTTGTGCCTGGAGAAGAGTCTCTCTGTCACATATGTGCTTATGCTGAGGAGCCACAGAGGCAGGAGAGGGCGGGAGCTGAGCAGAGTGAGGTCTCACCTGGAAGACAGTAAGGATGGCGGCAGGAAAGGTGTCAAAGTTGGTTGTTGGAGTCTCGTCATTGAAGTTAAACCTGAGAGAAAGAGGAAGTCTTGGTTAGGGTTAGGGTTAGGGTTAGGCCAAGGGGGAACTGGCACCTCGGTACCAACACACTCCCTTATAGGTGCAAACAGGCTGCTTTCAAGGATCTTCAAGGAAGGAAGGCTGGTGGGAGAGACCAGGGGCAGTGCCATCTGCTCCATGCTCTGCCCCCTAAGAGGGTCCCAACCTGTTCTCCCTGCTCCTGGAGCCACTTACTGTCCCCCAAACAGCTGCATCCCCAGCAGAGCGAAGACCACGATGAACAGGAAGAGCAGGAAGAGCAGGCTGATAATGGACTTCATGGAGTTGAGCAGCGACACCACCAGGTTCCTCAGGGAGTTCCAGTACCTGCCAAGGGTGGGGTAGGGTGGCTGAGGAGGCCTGTCCAGACCCGACCTCACCCACCCAGGCTCTCTGTGACCATGTCACCCTGCAGCAGAACCCTTAGGCCCCACCTTCTGGGAGTTGGTCCAGGGCCCAGGGAACAGTGGAGACACTGCCTCCTCCCTAGACTCAGGCACCCTCCCTAACCTGCAGCCAGTTGGTCTCCTTGGTAAAATGATGCCACCACCTGTCGGCACCCCCCAGACTTCATCCTCAGTCTCTGTCTCACCGCTACCCTGCCATGCCCAGTTGGCCACCCAATGCTGCCACCAGCATCATGGGAGGTGTCAAATGCTTGTCACCAGCCCACTCTGGAAGAAGGGCCTGCAGCACAGTACCTCCTACTGCTGGCCACAGCCAGCAGGTCTCTGCATGCCATCATGTGCCCCTCGCCGAGGACCAGGACACAGGCCCTGGCATCTTCCTGCCTGAACCCTCCATCAGAGAACATGACCCTGTGCTTCACAGCTCACCCCCAAGGCATATGCGGAAGGCCTTGCAGCTGAGGGACAGCTCCACTGGCCATCCTGTTCCCCAGCAGGCTCTTCCCAAGAGCCTGCAGATCGTTGCCTTCCCTCCAGGGACCCAGGATCACCCCAGGTTCCCAGGAAGACATGCCTTTCCATGTGTTGTTCCCTGCCCTGGAGAAGGAGGCAGAATAGACAGTTGTCTCCCCTGCCCTCACACTGCCACTGGGCATCCCAGGGCCCTGGGGCCATGTCCTCCTCCCTGGTACCCACATCAGAGGCCCAGTCACCTTCTATGGACTATGACAATGCATGTGAGGGCAGGTGGCAGGAGCAAAGGCCAGCTCTCCACCAGGATGCACAGGGGCCAGCCTGCCTGAAGACAAGGCCACCTGCCTCCTGCATGGACACAGAGGCCCATGGCTGAGGCAAACCCCCTGACGTTACTCCCTGGAGCCCTTCTCACTGACACAGCATCACAGGAGAGCAATGGCAGAAAATGCACTGCAGGACATGCTCAGCACGTGTTAGTGACCTGACCAAGCTGAACTCCTACCCAAGCCTCTTCCCCATCCACACTGCTCTTGGGTTTGGCTTTAAATCAGCTGGAAAGGGCTGGAGTGGTGGCCCAGTGGTTGGAGCACTTGCCTGGCATGTGCAAGGACCTGGGTTCAAACCCCAGCACCACATACACAACTGATTGTCAGGGAAACACCTTCCCAGGCCACAGGCTCCTCATGGGCCAAGTGAAAAACACACAGCTGGGGTCAAGGCCCAAGTAAGCCAGGACTGAAAACAGGTCTTGTCACTGCCATCGTCACCAGCTTCTGGGCCAGGTAGGAGCATGGAGAAATCAAGCCTGAAAACAGGAGGCCTTTAGGCACCAGGCTGGCTCAGGTGAGGTCAGGTGCTGCAGAGTGTGTGGGCAGGCGCAGGACAGCAGAAACCTCTACTTGAGAACTTCCATTTCCTCTACCAATTGCAAAACAAGTCACCTTTGAGGATGGAAGGACAGGCTGATGGTTTTGAGAATGGTTGAAATTGTAGGGCACACTAATGAGAACTAGGATGCAAGCTGGCAGCCCTGGGGCCAACGGGGAGTAGCCCTGAGGATATACATGGTCCATCGGGTCTCGCAAGCTCGTGCTCCTGGCATTCAAAACGTAAGTCACAGAAAGAGCCTCCACATATCGTGGGTTCCCAGATGCACGCCTGCCAGCCAGCCTCACACACTACCTCCACCCTGCTTGTTCCCCACCCAGAGGCATACCACAACATACTTTGTGACCTTAAATATCCGCAGCAAGCGGAGCGCCCTCAGCACGCTGATCCCAAAGGAGGTTCCTGGTTTGATGGCAGCCCAGACCACTTCAAAGATGCTCCCCACGATGACCTGCAAGAAGCACGGCATCAGTCTCAGGCACCTGTCCACATCAGCAAACCTGTGCCCGTGCCCTGCAGGTGACTTCTGCACAGCCGCGTCTCTGGGCACCAAGCCTGCCACCCATCTGCAGCTCTAGCCATGAAAAAGCAGAAAAGACACGCAGGTCACAAGGCCCCCTGTTACCTGGAGAGGCTGCCAGCACCACCCGTCCCGACCTCTGTCCCCTCTCCCATCCCCACACCAGACATCAGGGCACAGGACAAGGAGCAAGACTGGGCCTGCTGATGTCCTGACAGACCAGGGCCACCTGTCCAACACCTCACCTGTGCTTTACCACAGCTAGATAACCCTGCATCTTCTGAAATACCTCTGGAGCTGGGAAATAATCCCAGCAAACTCAAGTAACCCCTCCCTGGATCCCACCACTCCAAGATATCTAGGTGCATGGATAGCAGCCGAGTAATCCCTTCTCCCAGGGACTAAGAACAGATGGAGAAGCCTGCCCCTTGTTTTGCCCTAGATCACCTCAGGCACTATTTATTTGAGTAGCTGAAACTTGTGCACAGGGGACATGCTCTCTTCAGCTGTTTTCATGGGGGCTGGAAAGGCCATTCTGGTCAGTACTGGAACAAGGGACTCAGAAAGGACAGCCCGATGATACTGGTGCCCAGCAGCCCCTCTCTAAACACAAGGAGCCAAACTGAATCCTCTCCCAGCCCACCAGCCCTTAGGACATACACTCAGCGGTCAGCGTGAGTACCCATGCCCCAGGCCACCACCCGTCAGGGCATACACTCAGCTCATGGTCAGCATAAGTACACATGTCTTCTTCAAGCATGTAATTCTTTCCTTTTAATCCATAACTCTGCATTTGGTGTAGAAAACTCAAATGAGTATTGACAACTTAAATAATATCTTATTATCCTTATTTTGTTAAGTAGACCTTGACCTAGGCAACACCATTTTGAATCTCATCCTCGATCTTAGAAAAAGACCCACCAGTCCCTAAACCCCAGACCCAACTAATCCCTAAACCCAAGACCCACCTACAATACTCCACCATCCTGCAAAGAAATCCTAAACACTCCATCATAGGAAGGGACCCTTCCATGACAACTCCTAGCAAGGCCCTAATCTTCTTTTCCCTTCATCCTGTATATCTACCCTAGTCCATAAGCAGAAGATGGGTCCCAAACTCTCCTGGGGCCCCTCCACAGGTTTCTCTCAATCAATCTGTGTCACTATTGAGCCACTGCCACTCTCCTCTCTATTTTTTCCACTCATTTTTTCCTTACATTTTGGTGCTGAAATCCAGGACCAGTGTTCTGAGGTTCCCTCTGGGCCTTCCCTTAACCTCAATCTCATCTCTCTTTCTCCTTTTTCCTTCTCTTTATACCACTTCTCCCTCCAGTGGCTCCAGTAAGGACCATCCACATTGCAGGACATCACATCCACCACCAGCCATCACTTATAGGGTAAATGACCCCCTCTGACTCTTCTGGATTCCAGGAATTCCCACCGGTTTCTCTCTCTGGGTATACTGTTCCCCTGAAGATACTGTTTCTCCGGAAAAATCCTAGCACTGGGTAAGAGAAATCCCGACCAACACTGGGTGGTTAATGACTTGCCTTCTTGGGGAACACCCAAGATTGCCTGCCATTCCGTTGGCCGTTCCAGGAACGATCTTAGAGAAACCAATTTCCTGCGGGGGTGCCCCTTGATTTTGGCCTTTCTCTCCACTCGAGTTCTTGGGGAACCACCTCAATCTATTTCATCCAACATGGGCCAAGATTCATAAAAGCTTCTACTAGACACCCCTTTGAGGTGCCTTCCCAACCAGACCCTAGGTCTCCAAGGCACAGTCAAACCTAAAAGACTGGTGTTCTTCTATAATATTGCTCGGCCACAATATCAGCTGAACAAAAACAGTCACTGACCTGAAAATGGCAATTTGACTCCCAAATTCTGAGAGATTTTAAACTCTCCACCACAATGGCAAATAGCCTGAGGTTCTCTCTGTCCAGGCCTCTGCTCCAGGCTTGATACATCCACTCCAAACCTTTCTCTCTGCTCACGCTACTCTGAGAGTGAGTGTGGAGCGGTGGCTTGTGCAAGCATTAGAGAGCAAGCGGGTTCGAGGAGGGAGTGTGAGAAAGTGCAGGAGAGTGCAAGCGGGGTGGAACAGGGGCTTAGTCAACTGTGGCTGAAAAAAGTGTACAGCCATTTAATCGTGTTGTAGTTATTAGAAGCCTCATTTTTGAATAGTATTTGAAGTACCCTAAATTCTCATTTACTAAGAACAAAGAACAATGAACCATGTTTCATACCGCCAGATGAACTGACCCTTAGCAAATAAATAGCCAATCAGGAGCTGACAAGCCAATTCCTAACATACCAAACTCTATATGGTAGAAGTCCGAGACAAAGGGTACCATGGCTGATAGAAATATATATGTTAGAAAATCAACCAATCATGTACTCTGCTTTGTTTGAATTTCCCGCTTTGCTATGAAATCCTATAAAAGTATCACTGGATTGGGCTCGGGGCTCTCTCTGAACCCGCTGTAGCCATGAAGGTGATGGAGAGAGCCCAGACTCGAGTCTGCATTAAACGACCCTCGTGTGTTTGCATCGGATTCGGCTCCTTGGTGGTCTTTGGGGACTCAAGACTTGGGCATAACAACTCAAATTTCCACATTCTTCTCCTCAATGAGAAACCCTCAGGACATGCCCCTCTTGGGATTCCTTCCTCTTTGGGAGTTCTGCTTCCTTTCTGTTACTCTCTGTCTGACTCCATGTGTTCATGGATCTCATTCCTCGAACTAGCAAGAACCCACCCATTCACCTTCCCTGTTACGTTTATAGGGATTCACCCGGGATCTATGGAAGAATGAGAAAAATGGACAAAAGAGCTCTCATTTCTCTTCTCTGTGCTGTTGGTGGACAAACTGTCTTTCTCGCCCCTTCTCTGTAGAAATGCCTCCTCCACATGTCCGCCCTGGTGCTCAGGCTTCTCCCAGCTACTCTGTGTCCTACTGGTCCTCAGTTCTTTCACCCTCTCTCTCTCTCAAGTCCCTAACCCTAAGTCTATCTTCACTGTTCGTCTTGTACACCTAAATTCATGCATTTTGTTTTTGATTGCTCTTGTTTTGTCTAACGAGAGTTTTTGTGGGGGTTTTTTTCCCTCTGTTTTTCCTTCTGTCTTTGTTCAGAGGGCAATTAAAAGCTCTAAAATCTGTTTCCTGACAATTTTATGTATATTTGTGCATACTTGTGTATGTTGTGTTGATGTCAGGTCTATATGTGTTTGTCTACATGGTACCAAAATCAGCATATAGATAAATGAGTGTTCATAAGTTAAAATTAACTTTTGCTTCATGTGACTTAAATTGGTTCAACAGCACAAAGTTTGTGAAGGGCAAATCTCAGAAAGTTTCTGATTGGGTTGTCTGTGATTAGCACAATCATTTGAAGTTATTTTAGGTTCTTTTCTAAGGTCAAATGTTGATACACTGAAGATAGGCCAGAACCTCTATATAACAAAAGGTTTCTTAAAACATTGATCTGCTCTTGTCTATGAAGACAACCCTTGGTGTCAGGTTTTATTATTTAGGGACATCTCTGGTGAAATAAACAACTGTTATTTTGGATTATTACTGTATACTATATTTCTAAATTTTGCTTCAAAGATTAAACTTGGTTAATATAAGGACATAAGTGTAATTGTCCTGGCTTTTTTGTGTATTAGGTGTGTTTGTGCCCTCCAGGTACACAAATCTTTTGAAGTATGAAACGTGGGAGAGCAGTTTACCAAACTGGCATTTCCAGACTACTTATGGAAACAACAAATTAGGGTGGAAATGTGTCATTTAATGTTTTGTGATTAGATATCCCATTATAATCTGTAATAAGAGTTCAATTTGCTTGAAAATTGACAATGTGGAAGCTTGTATAAGTTTGAATGTTGTCATTTGTCAAGAGCCATGCCTTGCCTGAGACAAGTCTATGCCTCACACCCTACTCCATATTAGGATGATTCAAAAGTAAGTTAAACTTAAGCTCATTTAAGGTGTGTTCAAAGGATAGATTTACAAATGTTCATGGAGGCAAAATAGATATGAAAGACATTAATGTTAAAGAAACTATTTCTTGATTTAAAATTATTAAGCAAGCTAAATGTTTTGGGGTTTCTTAATTCCATTTTGTATTTTCCTTATAAACTTTATAACTCTTGCCTGGTAATGTTTTGCAGAAGTATTAACAGAAAAAATACCCAAGTTAAGACACACCATCATTTTCAGGACACATAAGATATAATACTAACTTCTAGTAGAGCTACCGACCTTAATTAAATGAAAGGGGTTACTATTAAACGGTATACATCAAAGCTAAAGCCTAGTACTTCCACTTTAAGACTGATAGAACTGGCCTGCTAAATGTGTAAAACCAAAATTTGAAGACAAAAGTCAAGAAATTAAAAAGGCTGAGGAAAGGCAGCCAATATTTTGGCCCTGGCCTTTCCAGGACCCAGAGAACTATGGGACAACCTCTGCCTTGTATCTGAGTCACATGACCTCCCGATCAGGGGGATCATGAGACCCCCAGAGATAGCCAATCAGTGCATCTAAAAAGAGGAAGGTCATTAGAGAGGGAAATATCCTTGAGATTTCCAAGGGAAGCCACACATGGTCGATAGGACTCTGACCTATCCTGGAAGATGGCACCACTGGTAAAGGAAGGCTGGAGTAGACAAGAGGCTTCTCACATGTCCTCGAGAGTGGCCTCTTGAGGCATCTCAGGTGACCCTCACAATAGATAAGCAAAAGGTCAATTTTGACCAACTTGGTCTTAAATACCTGGCAGGAGAGTTATAACCAAAGCACAGCAACATATGGACATTTAAGAAGAGATAATGATTCTTTTAATGTAACTCACAATATATCCTTGTGTCAGTCCCTCCACAGGTAAATAGTTCTAATATTTATCCCTCAGATCAATCTAAAAGATATGATGTGGCACATAAAAGCCCTAACTTTACCAACAGAGTCCTAAGTGGCACAGCTAAAGGGATCCTTCCACTAACACAGGGGTAATGCCAATAAAAAGCTATATTACAAAAATCAGATGACATATCACAATTCAACAGGACATGTGTGTCATTATAAAAATCAAATGTGTTTTTAGCAACACTACTAATGTTTCTAAGGACCTGAATGTCCTCCACTCACAAATAATGACATGTCAGACCACACACTAAGCTGTCTTCAAAGGCTGGCTGATAGCATGGTCTGTTTCTGTATTGATAGTTTGCAGAAAATAATGTTTTGTTGCATTGTTTATTGTTCTAGCATCATCCCTCCCCCACGCACACCATATCCAGTCACATGCCAACCACCATCATGGACCTCTGCACTGGCCTGCTGCACGAGATGCCTAGAGTCCATTAAGTACCAGGTGGCCATGGAAGTATGACCTTCCATGAGCTGCCTCCCAACTTCTACTGAGGCCCCCAGATAGACCCTCTGGAGAGTTTCCCTGACTGCCACAGCCAATGCCCACCATTAGCACAAAGAAGCCAGAATGGTCATTCCCTTTTTACCCAGACAGCTGTCAAGGATCTCTTCAGAGGGGTAATTGAGACAGGAGATACATTATCTGTAGGCAGACAGAAATGAGAATGGGAACCCACCCCCAGGTTAAATCCCTAGGCTAAAACCTATGTTTTTGGCTGCCTGAC
>PVKS010005780.1:0-31471 GCA_004027875.1 Aplodontia rufa
AACGGGAAGGGGAAGGGAGGGATAAGGGAGGGTAATTGGGGGGGCACTCCTGGGGACAGTTGCAATGTCCAGAATATATACACATCTTATACACATTTTATATTGTTTTGTTGAAATCTTGTAAGGTTGCTCAAAAATAAATTAAAAAAAAATGCAAATTCTCACGCCCCATCTAAGCGCTACTGAATCAGAGACTTTGGGTGGGCCCGGCAATCTGTTAAATCTTCAGAATCACTGCAGAGACTTTAGGAAACTGGATGTCAGAAATCTTTCCCAAGAGATGTCATGGGAAGGGACTTATGGGTTAAATTCTTCCTGGGCTACAAATGCTCTTCTGGGCTGAGCTTTGTTCCTGTCAGTCTCCCTGCAGAAGGGTCACAGCATTTCCAAAGACAGGGTTCGCATTTGCTTTGGGTCTGGTACGTTCTCCTGATTCCTCCTATGGAGGCAGGGAAATAGAAGTGGAAGAGCACCCTGGGGTTGTCGACCTGAACGCATGACAGAACACACACGCTGGAGTGTCTGTCATCTTTTTGTCACTGTGACCAAAACACCTGACATAAACCACCTGGAGGGGAGATTTACTTTCAGTCCTCAGACAGGCAGCTCCCTTGCTTGGGACTGAGGGAGGCAGAACATTATGGCAGGCAGGAAGCCAGGGGGATCTGGTCCCCAAGGCCACACGCCACTGACCTACCTTCTCCAGCCACGCCCCTCCTGCCTAAGTGACCACCCAGGAGTCCACGCGTAAATTGACCCACTGATGAGGTTTCAGCCCTCAGGATCCAGTCATTGCCCAAGAGCCCCTCCTCTGGGCCTTGCAGCATGGGGACCACACTCTCACCCCAGGGGCTTTTGGGAGGACTTTGGAGACTCAGAGTTAACACCAAGGAAAACTGGGAACCAGATACAACAACCAGGCCCAAACAGAAAGACTGAACAAGGATGCTAAGAAAGACTTGGAGGGATCTGCAGGGAAAGGGAAATTGGAGGACTGTCGGTGACAGTCTGATAGAACACATCCTGGGATGTCAGGAGAAAGCTCACAAGAGGCTCGCAGTCCTTCACAGCCCCTAGATAACAGCTATGCCTTAGTATGTATATCGCTTGACCTTTAAGCTCACAAAGCGCATTCTACCCCTGCTTCCTGGAACTTTCCTTAGAATGTAGCTGTGCCCTGTTTCATGCTCAGGATTATGTGGATTATGCTGAAACTCTTGTCTGGAAATTCTTTGGAAGTTATTTCCATATGTTCTTGGGTTCACTCAAAAATACTGTGGTGAGAGCTGAGTGGGTAAAGTTGCCCTGAGAGCGCTCTCCACAGCCACCCTCGTATCAAAAATTATCTCTTTGAGTCTTCATTTCATACAAAAGTCCCATCTATAGTGTCTGCGGCCCTGGACTGCCCCAGATCATGTGATATGGACACAAAGGGAGAAGATGGGAAATAAAATGGCCAAAAATAGGACCTAAGAACCTTGCTGGAGAGCAAAAGAATCTCAGAAGTGAAGCAAAGAAGGATGGCCAGAGGCAAGTAAGAAGGTTTGAGTCTAGAATCTCAGATGGACAATCACAGCAGCTGCCCATGCACCACGCAGCCTTTGGGAGAACTGTGTGTTACCTTACTGCACTGCAGGAGTCTCCTGCAGGAGGCGTTTAGCAGCACTGTTAGCCAAATGACTGGGAGCAGTTCACCTTGAACTGCACATGGAGCCCAAAGTGGGACTGAGCAAAAGTCGAAAGTTCCCTTACCTGGCACAGAACCTGGGGTTTGCTCTAACCTAAGTTGGCCTCAGGGAATCCAGCAGCCCTCTAGGGTGGAAGTCGGCATTTCTGAAGACGAGAGGAAACTGTACCTTTGTCAGGGACAGGCCTAGGCAAGCCTGACGTCTCGGTGCTATGCCACACGGGTGGAGGGAGGGAACTAGCTAGCTAATACAGTAATTCACTCTGTCAGACGAGACTTTAATAAAAACTTCCACCGGAGCCAAACAAGTAATGCAAATGAACGAAGCTTGGCAGGTGTAAGGCAGTAGCCAAAGGAGAAAAGCTGCAGAGGCCAATGGGTGTCCCCAGGGAGAAGCCAGGACACAGCAAGAGCTAGAGAGCCTGGCCTGCAGGGGGCGCTGCTTTCGAGCCCCAGTCCTGCGAAGCAGAAGTAGCTAATGAGGTGCAGATGTGAGGCCAGCCTGGCAGAGCTACTTCAAGTGGTGCCAGTACTGAATGTTTTCTTTTTAAGAGCAAGGGACAGGGGCTGGATCGGTGACTCGGTGGTTACAGCACTTGCCCGGCATGCGCAAGTACACAGGTTCAAACCCCAGCACCACACACGCAACTAAGTGTCAGAGCAACGAAAGCCATGTGAAAAACTCAATAAAGATTGATTCTCTCTCTCTCTCTGTCTCTCTCACTGTCCTTCTCCCTTTAAAAATGGGGGGGGGTGAGAGGGAGCAAGAGAGAAAAAGAGACAGACAATCAACTTCGCTTCGTCTTTCATTTGCCCCTCGTTGCTCAGACACTTCATTGCGTGCAAGGTGCTGGGGTAGGAGCCCGTGTCCCTGCGAATGCGCAGCGAGCACTGAAACCACTCTACCCCCAAATATTGAATTTGTAAAACTTAATAAAACCCAAGCCAAGCAAAGTACATCTGCAGATCCACAGCAGTTTCAACACCCGCCCCACCAAAGAGGACATTTCTCTCACTGAACTGAATACCTCATCTCTTGCAGGATGCAGCTTTTAACGAGTATGAAGATTTGCCTTTAGTCTTTGCTGGCAAATTCATTTCAGGAATCCCAGGCCAGAAGCATGGAGTCCAGAGAGAAGAAGAATTACAATGAAAGAAGAAAACCACTGAGTATTGCAATATGCTCAAGAATATATAAAATAGTATTTCTAAGTCTACAGGAGGAAAATAACTATTTTTTTTAAAGTTTTTTTAAAGAAAAATGACTTCTAACCAACCTTGGTGGGGCCCACCTATAATCCTAGCTATTTGGGAGGCTGAAGCAGGAGGATCACAAGTTAGAGGCCAGCCCGGACAACATGGTGAGACCTTGTCTCAAAAAAAAAGAAAGAAAGAAAAGGGGCTAGGGATGTAGCTCAGTGGTAGAGCAACCCTGGGTTCAATATGCTCAGCATTACAAAATTTAAAAAAAATTAAAAAGAATGATTTCTAGGTGTATTTTTCAGCAGTCAATGTTATAGTTAGGAACATCAGTTAAAAGAAACCACAGCATTTCAAAACATATGAGACTTTTAACCTCATTCTTAAAGATTCAGAGGTTGGAGGGTATCTGTGCCCTAAGCCCATAACACCTGTGCCTCTTCTTTACGAAGTGAACGTTGTCATGTCTCATTTGATCCACCAAACACTCTCTTTGGCTGGCTTCTGTGATGTCACCGCTTAGGGTATCTAGCGTATTTTGTGGAGTCTGAGGTGCACACTTGTGGTGTTCCCATGCTCTGAATCCACAGAGCATCTGAAGCCTCCTGCACAGCTGGCCACGGGTGCCGAGTGCATGTGTCCTGCTGTTGCCACCTGCAGCGAGCTGTGTCCTGTGGCAACTTGACGTGGTTCTAAAGAATGAGAAGGTCAGTGTGGTAAAATGTGGGGGTCATGTGAGAATTCTACTAGTTTTGAACTTCTGTCTAAAATGATTTCAAAATAAAAAGGTTAAAAATTAAAATGTCTTAGTGGGTGTTTATTTTGTATGCAGAAAGGCACAAAACCAGAGCAGCAGAGAGCAAATTGACGTCAAGGAAGCAGATTTTTATCAGTGGAATAATGAATTTTCATGTTTTTCTCAGTATTTCAGGGGACCAAAGAGATGACGTCATGTGACATTTGTAACTGAGATACATCCAAAAAGGTGATCATCGCCAGCCAAGCCAGGTGACTGAAGGAGAGGGAAAGCCAGTTTCTCAGATTAGTTGAAAGCCACGTTGAAACAGAATCTGGTGTGCAAGCCTCTCGTTCAACAGGCTGCTTGTGGTGCTTTTGCAGAACATTTGTTTCTTGTTTCATAAAGCATAAACGAGCGCACTGAAACTTGACAGTGTTTTAGAACTGATGACAATACAGACAGGTCAGCACTTAGTAGGGTGTTCGCTTAATCATTGGCCTGAGTTTGTTTTCAAGTCTTTTGCCCTAGGATTTAAACCCAAAGCTGAAGTGTTTCTCAGCTGGGTGACAGGCAAAGGATTTGACCCTGAACACTGTGAACCTTGCATCACAAGCCCCACAAGGTCAAGGCTGCACCTGGCTTGTGCACACATGAACATCTGTTGGGTTCATGGGCAGAAGGCAGACGGGGAGGCAGATTCACCCAGTATGGCACCTCCTCAGAAGGCAGGCAGCTGCTTCAGAAGACCATTTGGTCTTCATTCCCTCTCTCGTTCTGAAGTCACATGCTGCCTTTAACATAAAAAAAAAAAAAAAAAAAGAAAGAAAGAAAAGGCTAATTCTTAACCACCATGGTGCTTGGACATTCTTGGCTAGTGGCTGGTTCTGAAAGAAATGTCAGATCTGGTTTTCTGAAGCAACACCCTCACTGACCCCTAGAAGGGCAGGAGTGGGCAGTCCCAACTGTGTACCCAAGGTCGGGCAAAGAGCTGCCTGACCTCGTGTGACCTCTCCTGGCACCTGCCCCAGGAGGATTCAGGCAGTTTTTCAGGGAGGTCATCTCTGATGTAGAAAGTGGAGCACTGGTCCCTGCATTTCTGAGCAGTGGAAATAAGGAACACATGTGCAGCTCCGTGTAAATCTGTGACAATGACAGCTTTTGAATGCATTGCTAGAGAAGTAACAAATCTTATTTTAGAATAAATCTGCACAAAATACAACATTCTGTGGGAAGGTATTTAACTTATCTCGAAAAAAATTGTGACCCTCTAGGATGAAATAGTGTATTTGAGCTATTGGCTAAATCACACACAAGATTCTGAAATAATACAGCTTAGTATCCATCCATGTGGCCCATGCACGTGTCCTCTGGCCTCTATAACTTCCAGCAAAACAATGACCAATGTTTCTTATCTCTGCGAACTCAGCAGCAGGGAATGGAACTTCTTCCCTGAGAGTGAATCAGTAAATATTGAAACTGAAATATTGGTAAGGTATTCGAACCCTCCACTGGTTCCCAGAGACACTGACGGGAAGTTGGCCCACCTAAGTGCGACTGAAGAGGTCTCTCTCCAGCTGTAAGCAGCGCCGACGGCCTATGGTATTTCCCCAGCTCCTGCAAGCCTGGTTTCTTTGGCTTTTTCCCATCCATGCCTTCCGGCAGGTTCTCAAGGATCTCTGCCAGCTCTGGGGGACTAGATGGTATCATTTTGTTTGTACATGGGGTCTTTGAAATAGCAGGGTGAATAACAGCTTGACCCTGAAATCAGAACCAAGTGAGTTCAAGATCAATCTCCTACGCAGGCTGCTAACATCTCTGGGTCTCAGTCTCCTCTTTATAAAGAGGGGAGGACAATTGCATCTACCTTAGAGAATCGAGATGACTCGGAGTCAACTCCTGTGACAACTCTGGCTTATGTAAGTGCTCTATGAACACCAGCTGCCAAGATCCGCATCACAGGAGTCATGCAGGTGTGAACCTCAGGGACGACTGGTACTTTAGACCCCCTGGACACACTCCCTGGCAGCAGGTGCCTGCTGGTGCTGCGATTCCCCGGGGCTAGGGTTGGGACGCACATCACATGGGGCTGGCTTACCACCTCTCTCCTTCTACTTACGGGTTTCAGGTAAGCCACATTGCTGTGTCGGATGTCATTTAAGAGCTGATCTCTGGGCGTGATCTCCACCAGGGGGGGCGGCCTGTTTCTCGGTACGGGTTTGAGTGTTTTGATCACATCTTTGAGGTTGGTTTTCTCGGGTGGTTCTCTGTCTTCTGGCATGCGGGATTTGCGTTGTATCCTCTTCAGCTTCACCACCCGGAAGGAGTCGGGGTCTGTCTTGTACTGCGGAGGCTGGGATGGCTTTTTCGTCACCTCGTTTCTGCGGCCAAAAGGGGCTGCATGGGGGGCGGGAGGCCCTGGGGGTGGCTGGAGGAACTCCTGAATCCTGGGGTCTGGCATGGGCCCTCCCAGCATCTCCCACATGCCTGGGGGCAGCCCCAGACCATTCTCCAGCATGGCTATCAGCTTCCTCTGCTCTCTGAGCTGCTGTTGCTTCTGTTCCTCTTGCCTTTTCTGCCTCTGTTTGTCCTGATTCCTGGTGAGCAGGTTGGTGACCACCATCCTGGGACCAGGGAGCTCAAAGTGGTAGCCCATCTTTAGCAGGGTGTGGTTGGCCTTCAGGAGCCTGGAGATCTCCATCTCGGCATGGTGGCCCAGCATGTGCCTCTGGTTGTGGAAGCGGAGCTCTGTCAGGGTCTCATTGAACTGCAGGCAGCGCATGATGGCCACAATCCCCTTCCCCGTGATGAAGTTGGACTCAATGTTCAGCGTGCTGATGCTCCTGTTCTCCCGCAGCATGTTGGCCAGCGCGAAGGCCACGCTCTCGTCGGCACCCACGTTGGCCAGGCTGAACGTCTTCACATGCTTATTCTTCTTCATTGCGTTGACAAAGTCCAGCAGCATTTCCTTGGGGATGTTCTCAACGTTGTTGAGGTTAAGCTCCTTCAAGTCAGGGTCATTCTGCCGCACACGCCGCAGGCTCCCATCCAGGTCTGTCTGGTTCCCCGAGGGCCTCGCGCTGACCTTGAGGAAGCTGGTGTCCAGAGCCAGCTTCTTAGGGTCCAGCTTTGAGACTCTTTTCTCACTTTTGTCTTGGGCAGCAGGTCCATCGCTCTGTCCTTCAGGAGCGTTGGCAGCCATCTGTCTGCAGCTGCTCTTGCCATTTCTAGCTAGTTCCTGAACCTCCCTGGCTTCTGTTCCAGATTGTTCTCTCTGCTCACCATCGTCTTCGTCTTCATCATCCTCATCTTCGTCTTCGTCTTCATCTTCTGCCTCTTGCATGTTGTCACCGCCTTCTGATTCTCTTTTCTTTGCAGCAATTTCATTATTGAGCCTTTCCTTTAGAAACTGGGACACATTTTTATTACCTTGGTTTCTTTCTTCCTGCTGTTCTTGAGTGTCTTCCTGAAAGGAAAACAGGTTTGTATGGGTTAGAATACACAGCAACAAAGAATGGTGAAGAAAAGCAATCTGCTAGAGATAAAATAGGTGAAGAACAGGTAGGTGAAAAAGCCACAGTAGACTACAACACAGCGCTCTTCTGTCTGTGCACAGAGGCGTCTGCCGCTGTGGGTGACCTGGGATGTCTGCCCAGCTCATGGCCATTTCCAAGGAAGGGAGACGGCCACTTAAGAAGACTCCAAGGAGGGGAAGGAAGCATGTGGAGGGGTTCGCTCCTTCATTATGCAATCCTACAGTGCTTGGGTTTTCTATATAAACAAAGTACACACATTGTTAACAAACACAACCAGAACAAAGACATTTCTGTAGACACATGCATGTTGGAGTATGTTTGTCTCATCCCGTATCCTCAGATGATTGGTTCCAGGACCAGGATTCCATAAGTCATGGTGCTCAATCCCTTATAAAAAGGTGTAGTGTTTACATACGACTTTTGCAAATCTTCCAAAATACAGGTTAAGCCCTCTCTAGATTACTTTTAATAACTAATACAACACAAATGCTATGTGAACAGTTGTCACACTATATTGTTTATGGAACAATGACCAAAAGAAATCTGTACATATTCAGTCCCCTTGAAAAAAATTCTCTTTCATAGTACTGGGGATTAAATCCTGTGCTTGGCACATACTAGGCAAGTACTCTACCACTGAGCTACACTCTCAGCCCTTGTAAATATTTAAGACAGGGGCTGGAGCAGTGGCTCAGTGGTTACAGTGCTTGTCTGGCATGCGTGAGGATGTGGGTTCAAACTCTGGCACCACATATACAATGAAGTGTTGGAGCAACAAAGGCTATGTGAAAAACTAAATAAAATTGATTCTCTCTCTCTCTCTGTCTTAAAATAATATTTAAGACAGGTTCTCATTAATTTATCCATGCTGGTCTTGAACCAGTGATCCTCCTGCATTAGTCTCTCAAGTAGCTGGGACTAAGGCCTGTGTTACCACACTTGGTTTTAATTTTTTTAAAAATTCAATCCATGAATGGTTGAGTCCAGGGATGCAAACCACCAAGGATATTGAGGTCCAAATGCATTAAAATAAAAATTAAATTTAGTTCATTTTATTTTCAGATCCTATTTTTTCTAAAGTTATTTATTTTTTTTTTGTCTGAGTGTATGGTGCCGGGGTCAAACCCAGGACCCTGTGTGTGCTAAGCAAGTGTTCTACCACTGAACTATAACCCAGCACTACTTTTTAAAATAATGTCAATTCCAGAAGTGGTTAGAATTATTTGTTTCGAAAACTGTATACATTCTTTTTACGAACACATTGAAGTCTTTGTTTCATGTAAAACTGAATAGGATCTTTGTACTCAACAGCCCTGAATTACATATTAATTTCCTCATTGCCCTAAAATTCACATAACTAAAATGTCTGCACATTTCACATAGCATGTGGATCCAGTTTCCCTGAGAATATTGTGTAGTATATAGAAATGAGAGCAGTTTGACAGTCGGAGTATGTATTTCTTAGACGTTGATTTGGATTTTCTCTGCTCAGCTCTGTGCAAACTGCGCAGGCTGCTACAGAGACAGACCCACAATCCTGGCTTCTTTCGAGGGGAAGATCCTAGTAGGAGCCAGCTGTAGAGGGGAGAGTGTGATGCCCAGCCTTGGGAAGGAAAGCGGCAGACCCTTGTCATAGTGCCTATTAAACTCTTGTGCATCGTTACGCCTTTCTGTACAGGATGTGTACCTCGTGGGTGTCATTTTGACAGTGAGTGCGGCCGTCAGAGACACAGGATGATCAGCAAGAACTTCATCTCATGCAATATGGCAGGTTGGGATGGACGATGGACGGTGATCACCTAAGGCCTTCACCTCTGCATTTCTCATCTTCCCAGCAGGGGGAGCCACTATCAAGCTGTTTACACCACACCAGAGGAAGGGACCGGTTCTTCTAAAACTGATATTCAGAGAGGCCTGGCTTTGAATCCATTGACCTCCAATTGTAAAACGCTGCATGAATTTTATCTACAGCTCTAACCTGATCAAGCCAGCCATTTATTTTCTTGCGCTTAATGTATATAATGTGTATAAGTGCTCCTAAATGTGAGACCAGGGGACTCCTCTCCCTTAACAACAGCCAGTGTGACAGTAATATGTCTTGACACATCTCTGTCACCCGGAACACCTGAAAGACACTTTACCTAGTGGCCAACGTCTTCCTTCTCATTTTTAAATGGAGCATTTTAAAAAATTACACAGATGTACAGTAAGTTTTTGAGTTAATGATAGTTCTAGTTTTTAAATTTAAAAAATTTTAAGGAAAAAAATTATCTTTGGAACAGCTTACTAGCTACCAGTTTCTAGCGGTAGTCACTGGTACCCAGCGCATGGTGGGAATATGCCACACTTTTGGTTGCCGTCTTGGTTTAATCGCAGGGTGTGTGGCTAGACTTCTGGGGTAGCATGAAATCTTTGGTGCTGTGTGTGGAATGTTGCATGTGTGTGGATGTGCCAGACAGAGATGGCACCAAGCTTCCGTGAGCTTCTCAAAGGGGCCTGCCAGCCACATAAATAAATGAAGTGGAGTGAGAACTGAGAATCACTGCTCCTGGCTGTGTTCTCCCTGAGCACCGTGGTCAGACCCAGCAAACCAGAGGGCAGCATTTACAGAACGCTGGTGAGAAACCACAACCCTCCCCTCACAGCCGGGCCATGTGCTTCAGGAAGTTCCAGTCTGGAGCAGGGGTAAATCTTAAGACACACTCAGGTGTGGCAAACTCAAAACAGAACCCAACACTGGTGCCTGGAGCAATCACAGGGGCCACACAGACGCTGCCTCTGTGTCTGCACAGATCCCTGGTTACCTCGGATCGCACGAAGGTGACAGGAACGCGCTCGTCTTCCAGCATACGTCTGGACGCCTTCTGCCAGTACATGTAGTCGACCAGGGATCTGTGGTCAAAGGTCCCCGTCGGGGCCTTGTCCGTTTGGTCTTTCTGGATCATTCCCACGGGGAGGTGAGGGTCAGGGGCCATGACTTCCATCTCCGACTGCAGCTCCCTCAGCTCTTCCGGGGACAGGTTGGCCAAGAGCTCATCCTCATCCAGCTCAGCCACAAGTTCTTGGTCTGAATTTCTGCTCTGCTCCGACATTGTTTTTCTTTCCTCCTATGTTTCTATTTTTACTAGAAAAGAAATACTCAAAGTTGATGTTCAAAAAGTGGAGAAAGAAAAAAGCAGCCCCAGAAGCTGTCCCGGTTAGCAGGTGTCCCCAGTCAACCCACCCTTGAGCTCTCTCCCCAGCAGCAGGCGCGTCTGCCGCCCAGCCCCTGCGGATCTATATTAAGCAGGGCTGGGCTGCCAGGGTCAGTTCATGGGCTACTACGCTGCTCTTGGTTGGGCAACTAGAGTCAGCTGCACAAATCTGCGTGACATTTCAGCACAGCTGCTTACTTCTCCCGCTAGCAGTGGAGCAGTGGTCCGCAGAGTCTCTGCAGGAATGAGCTTTGCCCTCCCACTGCCACAGGCCAATCGGCTCTGAGCAGCTTAAATTGCACAAGTCGGGTCTCCAGGGGAGGCCACTTCTCTATATTTAAATGCTCAAAAGGACTTACAAGCTGTCAGAAGGGAGATCCAGCCGCCAGCCTCAATTCCCTTGTACCAAAACGTCCACTTGACGGTGGAAATGGAGCCCTCAGGACTTGGTCCTCACGCAGTGAGCCCAGGAGAGCCAGGCAGAGTCTTGCTGTGCTGCCACACTGTGTAAGCCACGCCTCCTCCTTGTCAGGTGTCCTTGCCAGCATCCAGGTCCTCTGATCCAACAGACGCAGACGACCAGAGCTTAAGTTTCCACTACCCGTGAGGAGTTTAATTGTTAAATTGCTTTGCCTATTTAGTATCTATTGAGCCTGGATAAATTAAAATGGGTTGAAAGTGAAATGTAAAATGTCTCAGATAACCAAAGTACTAAGAGAAACTGAGATTTTTTTTCTAACCTCAGGAGGCAAAATTTATCCAAATTACAAATGTGCATTTGCTTTGACCCAGAAAGGCTACTTGCAGAAATGTAGTCTTCAGGAGGTCCCACGCAGGTGCAGCAGCAAGTGCAGGTGACTCAACCTGGTGCACTGCATGGCACTTATGTGACAAAGGGTCAGAGAACGTGTGTCAATGCAGAAATGGCCCCAGCATGACACGCCTTGAGAAGTGCAAGAAGCCAAAACTTTTTTTTTATTTGCCGTGCTGGGGATTGAACCCAGGGCCTCACGCGTACCAGGCAAGGACTCTACTACTGAGCCACATCCCAGCCTGTTAGTTTCAAACTTTAAACTTTGTGAATATAACACTTACTCAGAAATATCTCTTTATTGTACAAAAGTTAAGATAACAAAGCCCGGTACAGAGAAAATGGACATTTCCCCTGTGTCCCTGCTAAGAGCTGCCCCCATCAGCATTTCAGTCGATCCTTCCAGGTGTTTCTTAGGACTCTGTAATTCGTTTGCTGGGTTTTCTTCCGTGTGCTGGGGATGGAACCCTGGCCTCCTGCTTGGTAGGCAAGTGCTCCACCACTGAGCTCACCCTAGCACTGTCACCTGCTTCTTGACTGACAAAACCAGGAATTGGTTTTCTAGGCAACTGTATATTCTACTACTACACGGTTCTTAAGAGCTCCATGGAAGGAGCATAATTTATAAACCGCAGGGTTGATGTAACCAGTCCTTAGTTGTCAGATATTTATACTGTTTTCATTAGTCACAAGCACAGTTCTTCAATAAATATCCTTGTAGCTAATATTTTTATACTTGCAAATTTATTTCCTTAGGGTCAGTTCGTTAAATTCCAAGAAGTGAAATTGCTGGTTCAAAGAATTAGAAGTAAACACTGTACACATGGACAGAGAAGTCAGCCTTCAGTGTTATTGCAACCCATCTCCACTATGTGTAAGTGGTTTTGGTACACTGTACACACGTGTTAGTATTCCAGTGTGAGATATGGGCGGCCCTGCACGTTCAGGGCTCTGCATTCACAGAGTCAACCAAGCACAACAGAGAGTATTTGGGAAAACACTGTATCACACTGAACTCTCTCCACTTTTCCTCACCTTATGCCCTTAGCAGTGCATCCTAACAACTATTTACACGGTGCTGGCAACGTCTGAGGCGTGGTCAGTAACCTGCAGATGGTTTAAGGCATAAAGGAAGATGTGCATGGGTTGTGTTCAAGTGCTGTGTACGAGGGACCTGAGCATCTGCAAACCTTGGTATTTGTAGAGCATCCCGGAATTGGTCCCTATGGATACCAAGGCATAACTGCTTTTATATAATCTCAAAACTTGCAGAAAAACTTGTTCTGATACTTCTTCCAGCCCCAGTGGTTTATCTAGAGCACACCAAGAGTGACAGGCTTTCACAGGTATAGCTAGCTGATCCCCCAGAAAGGTAGGACCATGCGCTTGAATGATGATTTTAAAAATAGAGAACGGGGGTGCGTCCTGGAAACCTACTGCCCCCGGCTCCCACCTGTCTGCTTTTCCCTTGGACCCCATCTAAGTGGAGTGGGAACTTGGTCTCAGTGCGCAGGGAAGTGTCTCAGTTTGTGGAACACTGACTTTTAGACCGCCATGGTCACAGGACAGCAGTCTAGAGAGACCCAGCTAGGGGCTGGGGCTGCAGTTCACGGTTCAAAAGACCTGGGTTCAACGGCCAGCAAACAGACTGAGTCACAGTGATTTGTGTTCAAGGAGGCCTGGGAAATGTTACATTCTGTTTCTGTGCTCTAGACAATTTGCAAAGTGCATTTGCTTTCAGAGAATCCAAGAAACCCTGCACTAGAGAAACCCATTTGTCTAACCCAATCTTCCCCAAACTTACTAATTTATATATATGTATATATATACACACACATATATACATGTATATACATATATATATATAAAGAGGACAGTGAGAGAGAGAGAGAGAGAGAAAATCAATTTTTATTGCGTTTTTCACATGGCTTTCATTGCTCTGACAGTTGTGTACATGGGTGCTGGGCTTTGAACCTGTGTACTCGCACATGCCAGGTAAGCGCAGTAACCGCTGAACTCCAGGTCCTAATTCATATATTTTTTGTTTTGAAAATCATGTACTAACATTCTGTGTCACTAACTTTCAAAAAAATACATACCTTGGGAAATACTGATCCAAATATAAATGAGGGGGACCCTTACTGAGGCTGCCTGGAATTAAATCCCAGCCCCACTCCTTAATAACCAACTCCCCGATTCGGAGCAGCTTACTGAGCCATATGTAATAATGGCACACACCACGTGCAGTCACGGAGAGAATTAAACGAGGTGTTATACACATACACGACTAAGCAGGAAAGGACACAGCACAGAGCAAGCTCTCAACAAATGGTAAAGATTAGTATTCTCTTCTTTCAGGGATAACCTGAAAGAGAAACATTTAAAGAAACACAAGTGCAATTACAGCGTGGAGTCCTTAAAAGACATTTCCATGGTAGAAACCATTCTCTTAAAATCTTGTTGCTTTTACAGAAAGCAGTGTAGAGATATTCAGATGAAATCATATATAAAGAAAATAGAAGCCCCCCCCCCATTTGCATATAAATATGAAGCTTTCCCAAGACAAGCCACCGCACCTGCGTGGTGCTTTCACACAAGGAGAATTCTCTTCCACGAATTCCACTTCTTTTAATGCAACCAAAGCTCCTGCGGATCAAGCTGACAGAGGCATTTCCGCAAGGGGTGCTGATCATGTGCCTCAGGCTGGAGGCTCCTAGGGAGCGGCACATCTGCCCCAGCGGCCTCCCTGTGGTCTTGATGGGATGCTGACCAGGAGCGTTTCTCTGGCGATCAGCCTCAGTTGAGAGAGGTGGGTTAGTGTGCTTCCTCTCCACGATGTTATTGTTAGGTGGCTGCCTCCTCAGCAGCTTCTCATGTCAGAGCCCAGCGAGGACAGCAAAATGAAGTGGAGGCAGGGAGGACGTCACAGGTCACTGCAGGAAGTTACAGCATACTCCCTGGACCCTCTTGGAAGCTCCTGAGTCAAAATTCTCAAGTTTGGGTCCTAGAATCTGTGTATTTAGAAAGCTCCACAGGTGATTTGGTGTGCAAATAAGTGTGGGCATCACAGAGCTCTGCGAGCCACTTGTGTGGATCTGGACCAGACAGCTTGCAAACCTTCATGTTGGTCCGTTCGTTCGCCAAGCAGCATTTGCTGAGTGGCACTTTGGGGCACACTGTGCTAGGGTAGGGTTAGGAGCAACTGAGACGCAGTCATTGTCCCAGCGGTGGAGACAGATGGAGCTCTGCTGCCCATGTGAGATGAATCCTGCATCACGGAGTAACAGGGAACCTGGAAGGGAAGCCAGGGAAAGCCTCTCTCTCAGATGAGCTCAGCCACGTGAAAAGCAGAGGGGACAGTGCAGTCTTCCAGGCCTGCAAAGGCTTGGAATGTTCTAGGAGGCGACCTGGGGACTGCACTGTGGGAGGAGGAGATAAGGGCGGAAAGGAAGGCAGGGGCCAGACCAGATAGGCCCTGGGGAAGCTGGGTCACATTCTAAGCGTGGCTGGGAGCCACCTCAGGCTTTTACAGGAGCAAAGCGCGATTTGCGTTTCTGGAACACTGCTTTGGCTGCTGGTTAAAAGGGGATGGGAAGAGATGGGGACAGGGAAGAATGAAAGGAGGACACTGAAGTCCCTAGTCTCCTGACGGCCGTGACAGTTGAGCCATTTCAGCGTCTGGGATCTCAGAGGGCCCAGGCATTTTACTCTGTAAACACGAATGCAGCTTAAAATAATGCTAATACATCGCTAGTGTTTCCTGCGGGAGTGCAGATCTCTGTTGATTGTAATGTTTCCCGAATCCCTCTTCCTTCATTCTCCCAGGAAGGAGTTTACCAGACTTGAATGGGTGGGAAAGAGAGAGAGAGAGAGAGAGAGAATCCATGTTAAAGAAAGATAATTCCTAGCTCATCTGTACAACTAAAAAATTCTAATGAGCATTTTAAAATAAAATGGAAAAGTTACCTGGAGAATTACCTCTGATGAAAGCTTAATTTTAATTACTTAATATTAGTTACGGGGCTAGTGCAGTGGCTCAGCAGTTTCAGCACTTGCCTGGCATGCACGAGGACCTGTGTTCAAACCCCAGCACCACGTACTCAACTAAGTGTCAGAGCAACGAAAGCCATGTGAAAAACTAATAAAAATTGATTCTCTCTTTCTCTCTCTGTCCCTCTCTGTTTTAAAAATATTAGTTACTTAATAACACACATTTGTTTAGAAAAGCAACTTGACAATGCATTTGATAGTTCTTGAAGGGTAGAGAAGGGATACTCTTGGTTACTGAGAGTGAGAGGAAGCAGGTGGCCAGAGGACAGGTTTAAGAGACTTCCCAATCAATTACAATGGCACATGCCTGTGAACCCAGAGACTTGGGAGGCTGAGACAGGAGGATCACAAGTTCAAGGTTAGCCTCAGCAACTCATTGAGACCATGTCTCAAAATAAAAAATAAAAAGGTCTGGGAATGTGGCCTTGGTGGAGCATGCCTGGGTTCAAACCCTAGTACTGGAATTTTTTTTTTTTTTTTTTTTAAATCATGGACACTGACCTGCCACTGAATACCCCTTGTATTTTGAAAACACTGCCTGTCTTTTCTGTTATGTGGGTGACAGCTTTCCTCAATTTTGTTCAGTGTGGACTGGTTTGCTGGTGACCTGGAGCTTGAATGAGTCCTAATTTGATCTCTGCGTTAGCCCCTTAAGTGAGATCCTTCAGCCTGGGTGTAAATCCATGCTTTCTGCTGTGGTCCTTAGGTTGGTGACCAATCTATGTTACTCTTTCTATTCCATCCACAGCCAAATTCAGGGCTTCAAGGGGTGTTGCTCTCTGCAATGTCTAAGTTTTATGCACCTGTCCCTCTGGGTGGACCCACCTATTGACCCCCATCTTTCACCTGGCTCTGAAGGCACCTCCTCTAGGAAGCCCTACCCGATCTTGAAAACCGGGCATGGTGTTCTTCTGATGTCCTTGCTGAGAACTGGGCACTTCCTCATGACCTTGCCACTGCCAGTTCACTGGCCAATCTTTCCCCTAAGGACTGAAAGTTTTTTAGGACTAGGAGGGACATGTTTGTCTCTATATCAATAGGATGTCACATAGTACTTAATGATAATAGAAAAATTTTCAGCTAATTTGTAAACTTTTCACCATAGGAATATCCATATTGTTGCACAAAATGGCAGACATTTTAAGATATCTACTTATTGTTGTCTTCCCCTCTGAAAACCGGAAGCATGGAAAACCTGCTTCACTGTCTTTGTCCTGAAAACCTGAGCTCAGTAAGTCCACAAGACTTGGGAGTCAGACAATATGGGTTGAATCCTGGTTGCTTCACTGATGTGGAAAACTATGAAGTTCCTCCTTCCCTCTGCCTTGGTTGCTCCTTGTGGACAGAGCAGAGCAGCTTGGTCCATGGTCCCCAGGGACGCTCAGGATTTGGGGTGTCTGGCTTCAGACACTGCTGTTCTATCCTTACCAGGGCAATGGGAGCATCAACGTCTCTGTTCTCAGTTATTACCCTACAAATACGAGGTCAGAAGAGTACCTACTTCAAAGGTGTTTCAAAAAGCTGACCGGCGTGATGAACAGTGAACACCTAACAAACATCAGCCACGATTATACTTTCATAAAGAATGTCATTCTCCGCTGCCTCGAAAATGCCTGCCACCAAGAAATACTCAAGACTGAAAAACGATGGCTCTTCTCTTTTCTTTCTAAAACTTCACATATAATACACGTACAACACGAAGCTTGATACATTTATGAAAGTCTTCCTGGCAAGAGGAGCACTTCTGTCTGGGGGCTGTTTGTCTTTCCATCCTGCATTCGTTCCAGCGTGAGGGCTAACGAGGAGCTACCCGGTGTCTGTCTTCAGCTCCATCCACTGGCTATAAATGGACACAAAAGAATGGTTTCCAAATAGTACTAAATAAATCAGTTCTGTCCTGTTGTGGAATGCAGTTCTGTTGTGCAATTCCGTTTGGGTCACCACAGCTCTGCCTACTGGCGGCAAGTGGCCTGGAGCTTTCATGAGTGTGATATAAATGCCTGGCTCTCTCCTCAAATTTCCCTGACCCGCGGCCGCAATGCCCTGGGATGGGCTTTTACCACATGAGGGCTTCTTTAAGGCCTACCTACCCAGCCTGCCTCGCTTCCACCAGATCCCAGACGAGCTTCAGTACAAGGAGACAGCTGACATTTGACCTGTTTGTAAGTCATTTCAGTATCTTTGAATGCACTTGATTTTGTTTTGATTTCAAACGCACTCATTGTATATGCTTGTGAAGGGCATGAGGACGTTACTGCAGTACTTCTAAGACAGCTGCAATACCAAGCACTCCTGCCACGGTTACCGTTGCAAGTGCTGCCTCGCAACTATTAGAGCTGCTGCTGCTGCTGCTGCTGCTGTGGTGGCTCTTACTGTCGCAATTACACTGTTCCAGTCAACGTTGCTAAACACAGGATGACCAATTAAATATACAACGCGTTCTTCACGGGAACTTGAAAGACGCACGCTGTTAGCCTCCTTCGATGGGAACTAAGAGTGGCCTCAGGCATTTGAACTGAAGATTGCCACTGAGGTCTTCATCAGCATCCTGTTGCTTCCCACCTGTCCAGAAGACACAGCACAGCATTTCACCTGTTTAAAAAGCTGGATCACACAGCACCTAAAGTGATTTCTCTGCTTATTGATGCAAATAAAAAATAGCACAGATGGGCAGAATTGGAACACTACAATAATCAACAGCAGTGGTACCAGCATTGAAGATCTATTGAAAAGGTCGACACTGCCAAAAAAAAAAAAAAATTTGTGGATCCAATCAGCTTTGAGACTGTTGAGTTAAAAAAAGTCAGAGATTTGTCAACCATACAGGCTTGCAGGTGCACATGGCAAGTGCAAATTTCTAAAGCAAGAAAATCATTTTTAGGTTGATAGCTACCAAAAACTTTTTCCCACAGGACATTTTGTGAAATGCCAGTACAAACAAATTAAATGAGGAAAATGTCTATATTCCGTACACGTACAGAAAACAGGACTGGCCTGGAGCAGTGGCACACACCTGTAATCCCAGCAACTCAGGAGGCTGAGGCAGGAGGATGGCAAGCTAAAGACCAGCTTCAGCAACTTAGTGAGGCCCTATGTAAAAAAATAAGAAAGGGCTGGGGATGTGGCTCAGTGTAAAGAGCCCCGGGTTCAATCCACAGTACCTGCAGAAAAAGTTAAAAAAGAAAAAAGGAAAACAAGACTTAGAAAGATGTCTTCTAAGATCTTAAAACCCTGGGCAAAGAGATTCCCAATTATCAATACTTTTTATTTTATTCATTTTCTGATCCAGTTCTTTTTTGTATTTCTAGAAAAATGATTAAATGTTGCTTACATTTTAATACATATAAAATAACCCCAAATCATCTTTAAGTCAATTTCAGAATAAGTGCCTTAATTTTATAACTCAGTTGGGGCTTATTTTTCTCCTAACGGGAGAAAAATCAATGAAGATCTGATTATATTTGCAGATTAAAATACCTTGCCCCCTAAATCTTCAGCCTCTTTTAAGATAGCCCAGGATATTTTCCCATGACATTTCTAAGCACAGCACGTAAAATCCAACCTTTTTTTTTTTTTTTAAATACCTCAAGGATATGAGGTGAACAAGGGTTTCCCAAGTTCTTGGACAACAGTTCACCTTCCCAAAGGCAGAGGTGCTGAAATAGTTAAAAGTGATATTTAAACGATTAGCAAGCTTTTGCTCTCTCGCTGTCCGAACACATTTTACCACAAATAGGCTCCCTTGCCAGATGGGTGGGGATTCACGTTTGACTGGAAGCAGGCGGCCACACGACAGGGCAAACGCATGTGGCAATGTTGGATGACCCCTAAAGCCACCTGGGCATGTTGAACTGCATGTGTCTTTCCACCTTGCCAACAGGCAAGGGTCGTAAAACACACCGGGAGGCAGGCTTCGTTCTGCGCCATCCCGCAGTGTCAGGCATTCAGAGCATGTCCCCAGCACTGTTCCCACAATGACCTGTGACCAATGGGTCACTCAGAGAGAGCCACTCCCTAGTCCTTCTCCTAATGCCAGGAAGCCTACTGTTAAAATTGATGCTGAGCTTCACTGAGTTCCTGCAGCCTGAGTAAAAAATGCCTGTTACAAAGTGAAAACCCATAGAAGCACGTTGTGTCACGCAGTAAAGGGCACACCAACCCCATCTTGACACGGAGCAGAGAGTTTGCTTTCCTCTGAGTCCAGGCAACTTGAATATTTTGCTAGTGCAGGCAGAGCTCTGAGATGAGAAAGGCCTTCGACCACCCCTTAGGCGTGCGTGTTAACATACGGGTGATGTTGTTGCGGGACTTGTACCACGCAGGAGCTGTCGAGTTCCTCTGTTGTGCTATCTTTAGACGAGTCAGCAATGGAGACAAAACTTTGTCAGTACTGAGAATTGAACCCAGGGGTGCTCTGGCATGGAGCCACATGCCCAGCCCTCTTAATTTCTCGAGACGGGGTTGCTAAGTTGCTGAGGCTGGCCCCAAACCTGTGAGCCTCCTGAGTCACTGGGGCATGCACCGATGGGCCCAGCCGTTTGATTTTTTTTGAGGCTCTGCCACACTATTTTGCACATTCCTGTCAGCAGTGCTCCAGGTTCCTGTATCCTTCCAGCAGGTGCTCTTTTGTGTGTGGGCTTTGTCTGTTTTGAAACAGCTATCAAAATCTTTTTTTTTCTTTTTCTTTTTCTTTTTTTTTGTTTTTAAGGCGAAGACAATAGCAGGTCAGGAAACCAAATTACGTGGTCACAAAGAATTCAATCGACAGAAACAATGTTTTTAACATTTTAAATTTGTTTCCTCCAGATGACACTAATGTACAGACTGAGACAATTTTAAAACATCTGCACCTCGTGAGACTTAGCCAACTTGAACTTCAAAGAAAGCACCAAAGAGAAAGACATTTCCAGAACAGAATAACAAAAGTCTGAATGCAGCGGTAGATGGAGAGCCAACTGAGAAAAGTAAGTCTCCGAGGCACAGAAGAGTCAGCAGAGGAGAACGGCGTCCAGGATACGGCTCCATCTGGGCGGAGAGGAGGCGGCGAAGACAGCAGCCAGGACCTCCACCCGAACTGCCACGTCGGGCCCTTCAGAAGGTGGTTGAGCACTGTCAGTGGGGGGAAGAAAAGAGTGCAGGTTCCATGGGAAACAGTGTGGTGATTCTGCAGGGAAGTTAACTGCAAAATGACGGCATGCTTAGCAAGCTCACCCTGGAATACATCCGGCAGAACTGAAGGCAGGGTCCCCAGGACACACTCCTGTGTTCCCAGAAATGACATGCACAACAACCAGGGTCAGCGCCCAAGTGTCAGTCAACAGATGAACGCAGGAGCCCAAGGTGCCGCACCCAGGCAGTGGAATATGTTTCCATCCCAAAAAGGAAGGTGGTCTTGTCACCGGCCGCATGTGGATGAACTTGAGGACAGTAGGTGAGGTGAGCCGGTTCAAATGGCAGACACTGGAGGATTCCACAGGTGCTGTCAACCACACAGCGAGGAAGCAGCAGGATGGGGGGCACACAGGGGCGGGAGGAAATGGGAGGTTGTGTGATGGGTGTGCAGTTCCAGCTTTGCACAAGGTGCTGAGATCTAAGCACAACAAGGTGAATGTGGACCTAACAGCACTGCACTCCTCTCTTCAGATGGTGAGGACAGCACTGGCCTAGCATGTGCAAGGAAGGCCCTGGTTCCATCCCCAGGACTGAAAAAGATTGAGATACGTCCTTTACTGCAATTAGAAAAATGTTAGAAGGGGCTGGAGCAGTGGCTCAGCAGTTATGGCTCTTGCCTAGCATGCGTGAGGACATGATTCAAACTCCAGCACCACATGCACAACACAGTGTTAGAGCAACAAAAGCCAAATGAAAAACTAATAAAGTTGATTCTCTCTTGCTCATTCACTGTCCCTCTCTTTTTAAAGAATTAATGTTAGGGGGCTGGAGCGGTGGTTCAGCTGTCTGAGCTCCAAGCAACACTTTCGTAAGTTTGCCCCCATTTCTTACATCTTCCCTGAATCTGCCTTACAGCCTGGCTCTTCTGCGTAGCCTGAAAATCTCCGATTACAGTGCTTGCCTGCATGCGCAAGTACACGGGTTCAAACCCCAGCACCCATGTGCACAACTAAGTGTCAGAGCAACGAAGACCATGTGAAAAATTCAATAAAAATTGATTCTGTCTCTCTCTCTCACTGTCCTTCTCTCTTAAAAAAAAAAAAAAGAATTAATGTAAGAAAGAAATTGTCAAAAAATAACTTAGGCAAATAGTTAGATGGCTGAAGCCAGATGATCAGTCTGCTAGTGTTTATTATTTAAAATTAAATTCATTTTTCTGGATTACTTCATAATTTAAAATATATTAAAATTTGATAGTGTTAAGTACAACATCAGAACAGATAGACCAATTGTATCCGTATCTGCTTAGCAATAATAAGCTACAGACACAGCAGTGTGACTGAGCTCGAGCACATGGGGTGAAGGAGAGAAGCCGGAGGGGACAGCACAGGCCGCGAGGTGCAGGTCAGGTGAAGACCGAGCGCGGGTAAGTGAAACCCTGGAGATGGCATCAGCAGGGCAGCTGCTTGTGGAGCTGGGGCTGGCTGGAAAGTTGGCGCCTGCCTGGGGACATCCCGGGGTGACAGCTCTGTCTCGATTAGGGTGCTGGCTGCAGAGTGAGTACGTTTGTCATCTGTTGCAGCACTTGTGAAGTGGGCACTTTAATCAGGGCAGATATACAGCAAAAATCGAAACAAAAGGTGAAGCTTAAAAAAATAGGCTATTGACAAGAGGATAGAAGAATCCCAGCACCTTTGGCCCCGAATGCCCGAGGATCCAAGGCAGAGGGCATTTCAGTCGATTGAAACTCAAGGAGAGACTTAGGTCGACACAACTGTTACTCAAGATGTGCTCAGGACATTGGAGAAAAGGCCACAGCTTTGAGAAACTTCAGAAGAGTAACCTGATTCTGCATGTGGCCTCTCAGGAATTTTATCAAATCTTACCGAGGTACCAACAAGCCTCCTCCTGGTCCCTTTCCAGAGCTGACGCTGAAAGATGATCACCAGAGACAAGTTTATTCTGTCTGTAAAGTAACTTGATTTTAAGTATATTCACATGTGTTCATTGCAGAGAAGGTAGAAATATAAAGAAGCAAAAGAAAAAATTAAAATCACGAGTAAAGAGATGATCACTTTCAACATGTTAGTGTGTCTTCTTCCACTCTTTTTGGTGGGTGGAGGGACAGTACTGGGGATTGAATCCAGGGATGTTTAACCATGAGTCACTTTTTATTTTGAGATAGGGTCTCACTAAGTTGCTGAGGTTGGCCTACAACTTGAGGTCCTCCTGCCTCAGCCTCCAGAGCAACTGGAATTACAGACGTAACCAGCCGTGCTTTCTTTTGTTCCTTTTGGTCTCCGCTTTGCTTCTTCAACACTTAGTTGCTTATGTGCCGCTGGAGTTCGAACCCAGGTCCTCACGCCTGCCAGGCAAGCACTCCAACAACTGAGCACCGCTCCAGTCCCACCCATGCTTTTTTTTTTTAAAGAGAGAGGGACAATGAGAGAGAGAAGAGAGAATCGATCCTACTTAGTTTTCCTTGTGACTTTCGTTGCTCTGACACTGTGTTGTGCGCGTGGTGCTGGGGTTCCAGCCCGTGTCCCTGCGCATGTCAGGCAAGCACTGTAACCACTGAGCCACCACTCCAGCCCCCCAACCATGCTTCTAGTGTCCTAGTTTTTTTCTTTTGTTTCTGATTTACTGAGCATGTGGTCCATTCTCACTTCGGGGAACCCCAGAGCTGTCTCTGTCGGGAAGAGCCAACATTTTGATCATAGACCTGCTGGTCCTACAGTGTTCTCAGCTTCCCTTTCTGCACAGATGAACTGATTGTCATAGGGGTAAACCTGGCTTCCAGATGTCAACTTAGCGTGTGTTCTGTAGCCTCCAGGGGTGGCATCTTTCTGGGATGATTCTTCCCGCAGATGTGAGGGCACTGTTCCTATACTGGGCATGAAGCATGACCACGGTCACTGTGGACATGATTTTACCAGCTCATGTGCTGGGGTGCACAGACCTGCTCCCCTCAGCTCTGCGCTTGCCCATCTGTCAGCATCCCTGGCTGCCCGAGGGTTGTGCTTAGCCTAGGTGTATCTGTTAAATATTCCCATTAGGCTTTTCTCTGTGAGACACAAATAAGAAAGATCAGAGACTGTGGCTCCCCCATTTACTCTATAATCCCCAGAACCCAGAAAGGAGAATGAGGCTCAAAGCAGATGTGTTGTGGGAGTGAGTGAAAGTGAACTTGCTGAGGGTCAATCAGCACTGAAATGATCTGTAGTGTGACTTCCCATGCCTCCTTCCCCTGGCCCCTCTCTGCAATGGGGATGGGAGCTTGTGAGTGAGGATGACAGAGATATGAGGCAAATTTGGGGAGGTGACAAGGGGCTAGATAATGGAAAACCTTGTAGAACATGGTGAAGGATTTATATTCTGTGCTAATTGCTACTGGAAGCCACTATAAGAAAACAAAATACCTTGCTTTTTTTTTTAAGAGAGAGAGAGAGAGAATCATTTTTATTTAGTTTTTCATGTGGCTTTCATTGCTCTGACACTTTGTTTTGTATGTGGTGCTGGGGTTCGAACCCTTGTCCTCACACATGCCAGGCAAGTGCCGTAACCACTGAGCCTCTGCTCTAGCCCCTGCCCTGCATTTTTAAAAGATCCCTTTGGGTGTGGTGGTGCACATCTGCAATCCCAGTAACTTGGTAGGTTGAGGCAAGAGGATTGCAAGCTAGAGGTCAGCCTGGGCAACAACAAGAACCTGCCTCAAAATTTAAACAAAATAGAAAAGGGCTGACGATGTGGCTCAGAGATGGAGTGCCCCTGGGTTCAATCCCCAGTACTACAAAAATAAACTAATTAAGCCTCTGCACGAAGACAGCGGTTTCATGGCACCAAAGTGGAAGCAGGAAGGCAGTTAGGAAGCCCTCGTGGAAACCTCAAGAGAGAAGACCGTGCGTGGGTCACGGAGGTCTAATGCAAAGGTGAACGCTGGGTGGTTTCTGGGTGGAGTTTGGCGGCAGCACACAGGGCTCCAGGAGCCCAGTTAGCCAGATCCAGGGGGTGTAATTTGCACCTGCCTGAAGGGGACCAACTCTTCCCATTGTTGTCTTCAGATTTCATGGATTAAAGTCCACAACTCCAGCAAATGTCACCTGCCTGGCTTTGCTAGGATGGTGTGGGGAGGCTGGGGCATGGCACTCCACAGTCCTGTGCAAGGGGAAGAGGCGGGTGCCCTGAGAATTGCTGGGGTGCTCTTATCAGGAGAGGACATGATTGCTGCATTGGAAAAATGATCTTGGATAACTGGACACACAGGACACAAATTCCTTAAAGTGCTTAGGACCGCCCTCCACAATCCATTCAAGGACAGTGTGAAGGTGGCTTTTCGACCTGTGCAGACGCAGGCAGCTCATCCAGCCAATAACCTCAGTCATACATTGAAAACTCTCCACGCAGAACAGATTTCCCTGGACAGCAAATGTGTGAGCTGCAGAGCGGTGTGAAGACCTCCATGCAAAAGAACCCTAAGGCTGCCCCCTGGCCTCCGTCAACACAGGATGCTCCTCCTCTCTCTCCTCCAGCAAGTTCCCTCACTACTCAGGGACCAGCCAGGCAGACGTGCAGTGGGCGGAGTCTGGAGCTCCTGGCCTCCCTGCTGGTTGGTTCACTATGCGAAAGGCTTTCTGTCGGCAAAGGCCTGGAGTCTGGCACTGGCTTCTGTGCACGTTGGGCAGCGGGTCCTTGCTTGATATCGGAAATCCCAGGGATATCTTCTGCTTGTGTGCCAGGCTCAGCATAACTCGGTTGATTCTCTCTAGAAGAAAGCGGTGGTGTGTTGGGTTCTGAACACATTAGCCCTGGCTAAAACACCTCAGAGCAGCACACACCGGAGCAGCAGTGAAATAATCAATACATGCACACACGAAGCCCAAATGTTTTCTCTCAGCGTCAAGTTCAAACTGACAGCATGCTGGTTAAGACTTAAGTCCTTTCTGTTGCACTTTTAAACCCAGTCCAGAACTCGGGCATGCTCCAGGCAGATGGATGGAATCGGGGTTTCTGGAGACTGCTTTGGGAGTGCACATGTCTCATGTTCTTCCTGTTCTCTGCCCGCAGGTCAGGCAGAATGGACAGAACCTGACATTTGCCGGCTGAGCCACATGCTAAAGTCTGCCTCTTAAAAACTCAGTTCCCCTGGGCAAATCACCCTCCCACAGCGAGCTTCCTCCCTGTGAATATCAGCAAATGTGCACACCCTCCAGGGTGCTGTGGGAACCAAGCACACGCTGAGAAAGCACCGAAGATGGTGACGCGTGCACCGCTGCTTACTCTTCCTGCGGCCTGGCTCAGTGAGTTTCACGAAGCCCTGGGCAAGCACTGGGCACTCCCCAGCCGTGATTTTCTAAGTAGTAGCATCTTCAGTTAACCCATCTGCCCCTTTCTTTGCTGTGTAAAAGGGAGGAGAGATGACAGCCTAACAGATAAAAGATTACTACAGTGAAATTATCTGAAGTGCATTTGGTCATTTCTTGGATTCTTCACAGCTAAAGATTTGCCGATGTCTCAAGACCCTGAAGGCTTTATTACGACAAGGACTAGATCAATTTTTCAAGATTTCACACAGCCCAGCACATACAGAAAGTGATCTAGCAGCTGGGTGTGGAGGCCCATGCCTGTCATCCTCGATGCTGGGGAGGCTGAGGCCTGGGCAAACTAGCAAGACCCTGTCTCAAGACAGAAGATTAAAGAGGGCTGGGGATGCAGCTCAGGGGTGGAGTGTCCCTGGGTTCAGTACCCAGTACCAAACAAGAAGATTGGGTACATTGTAAAACTATCAAATATTAAAGACTTTGGCTGACCGAAGGAATGAGCTGCTTAGGAGGTTGGGGAGAAATGCAAAATACCTATAGCAAAAATAATTGGATAAGTTTGCAAGGTAAATAGGAACACTGAGTGTAAGAATGAGGCCAGGCCCAGAAGCAGCTAGGCAAAGCTTTCATTGGGATCGAGAGCTCTCAGGTCAAATTCACCGGGCTGGCAGAGTGAGGGCAGGTAGGGAAAGTGGAACCACCCCTCTTACGGCCCCAGCTGGGCTGTGACTTTATCTGGGGTGGGCAGAGGAGTCCTTCAGAGATTGGCTGGTAACACCCATCAATCATCCGGCAATTATGAGACGCCACTGGGGCTTGATGTCAGCATCTGATTATTGTTCCCTTCTCATGTGTGTGGGCTGCCTGGTGCCTCACCCAGCTGCCTGGAGTCAACCTAACACTGAGAAATCCACAAGTCACATCAGCTCTTGCCCTGAACTTTGGCTTTGGGCCTTCTCAGAGCCTGGACAGTGCTGCTGAGCCCACGGAGAACTCACCCCCGACTCCATTCAGACACACATTGTCACCTGGAATTGTGCAGTGTGAGAACAGCCAGGGTCAGCTTACCCAGCGAGGCAGCTGAGCTGGTGTGACATCCTTAAAACAACCCAAAATAACCAGCCACAGTCCCAAATAGCCAGGCCTACTGTAGCTGGGCTTCCAGCTGCAAGAGTCACCGACGGTTCACCCTACACGCTCTTGTTGTTCCAGACAAAGTTGTGGAATGAGTGGTAGATAATGCCACAGAGACACCTCAGAGCCACTTGCCCCATGTTTTGCAGGAACAGCCAAAATGCAGGATTATTTCAGAGCTTCTCAGGTTTGCTGGCTCGTACTGCGTTTCTCAGCAAGCCAATGGGCCAGGGGCCATTTAGCAATGCAGCTCTTACCCTCTTTGGAACTGCACATTTGAAAGTCTGTGTTCTTTCCAGGCCAGGCTTTAGCCCACCCATGGAGGAGATCCCACCACGAAAGAGACTGGGACAACTAGAACCAGAGATTTACTTATGGTCACCCCCATAAGTAAATTTTCTTTTTTCATCAAGTCTCCCTAATCCTGTGACCAATGTCACTCCATAAGCTCTTCACACAGTTCCTGGGCTCTATTTTTAAATGAATGAAAGGGACATAAGCTAAGTGCTTTCAAATAAATTTCACCCCATTGGCAGCAGCTGAAAAGATCGTTAAGGGATCGATTCATTACCGTTGCTTGTTGTATTTGGCTCCAGACTGTCTAGCAAATGTTTCCAGGTAACAGAAACCAACATCACTCTAAAACATACTGCAGGGATGATGGAGGCTTCTAAAATTGAAAAAGACGCCTCTGTGTCCAGTTGCAGGCCACTGAAATGCAATCTGGGGATTAGAGAACGTCAGATGGTGTCCGTAGCAACCAGCGCCGTGCAGCCGGAGGAACACAGGAGGAAAGCGGGTAGGACAGAGTCTGAACTTCGATGCAGACCACACCTGGGGGAGATAGATGGTTCCACCGCGGTGTCCACCACAGCGATGCTTCAGGCTCCACACATCAGAACATGTGGATTTCTACCATCACGATCACCCTGGTTTTCAAAATGTACGTTGTGAGAATGAAGACAAATGGCCTTCCAAAGTCTCGTGAAAAAATAAAGGCACAATCAGCAGATCTGATTGCTGTGACCCTCCTGCATGTGTCCCAAGTTAGTGCATCTTAAATGCCACCAGAATGCATGTACTTAAGTCCAAATACCTGCATACAGTCTGTTCATTATCCAGCTCTTTAAATTAAAATTCAGTTTCAATGAGTGCAAAATCAGTTTTTAAAACATAAATAAACAGCAAAACTGCCCAATTGTTTCCAAGGTATCTGTAGGCCTCCAGGGCCATGTGAGGGCATGACCCAGCCAGGAAAGCAACTGCTCCCAGTGGCTGAGGCTTGTATTACAGATCCGGCATGAGGAATACGTGGCACTTGCACTGCCAGTGGCCGCTGTCACGTCTATGGCAGGCACTTCCAATCGATCATGGTGTTCCAGTGGAGGAACAACCTCAGAACCGTCACAAGCCTCATGCCAGCAGCCACTGTCAATCAAGCCGGTGTCTGAAAGCCATTTATGGAGAGATTAGGTTTACACCGTGCAGCTATTGTAAGGACCTTGGGGCGCCACTCCCTCCCTTTCTCTTTTTAAATTCTCACCCATGGAGTTTAGATGCAGGATCAACAGCAAAAAAGACAAGAGCAAGATTATTTATTGCTAGGTAAGTGTGCCACATCCTGTGACGAAGCCCCAAGTGGTTCAGATCAGTCAGTTCTCCCTTTCACTCCCTCTGCGTTGGCACCTCTTCAGGCTGGAGGTGTAGTGAAGAGAGGGGGCAGCAGAGGAAGGAGAAGACAGGAGAGGAAAGAATGAAGAGGGCGTGTCAGGCCTGCTTCTACCACCTCTCCTTACAAAGAAAAGCACAATCTCTCCAACCTCCTCCTCCTCGTCCCCCTCCTCCTCCTCGTCCCCCACCTCCCCTACTCTTCCCCCTCCTCCTCCCCTTCTTCCTCCTCTCCTCCTGTTCTTCCTCCTCCTCTTCCTTCTCCTCCTCCTCCTCCTTCTCCTCTTCTTCTTCCTCCTCCTCCTCCAGTGCTGGGGATTAAACCCAGGGGCACTGAGCCAGTGAGGCACATCCCCAGCCCTTTTAATTTTCTATTTTGAGACTGGGCCTCCCTAATTTGCTGAGGCTAGACTCAAACTCTTGATCCCTGCCTCAGCCTCCTGAGAAGTGGGATTATAGGTGTGGCCCCCACACCTGCAAGACTACAACTTCTTTGTGCTCACTCTGTGGCCAGCACTGTGCTAACTGTGGTGTGGTCATCCAGTTGGATAATCCCCAAGTCCCTGAGGTGGGTGATGAACACATCAGAATCCCACTGGGAAACATGCACCCTCAAGGCAGAGGTGGGGACAGGGGTAACAGGGCCAGGGTGTGGGGCATAGAGTTTCTTACACGTCCAGCCCCAGGGGACAGCAGGAGGGCTCTGTGGGGGCCAGGGAAGGAGCTATCACACCAAGAGCAGAGGTGAGGCTTGCACTGGAGGAATGCTCCTGTTGCCACGGCTGGGGGTTGGCAAGGTGGGATACCTTCTCCAACCTCTGCTTTTCCTGTCTTGATTCCTGCCATGCCTCCCATGGATCGAACCCCTTGGGAAGTCGGAAGGCCTTGACTCTTTGATGAGGGCTGCTTGGCAAGGCCTCCTCCTTAGGGGGTGGGGACTCAGCACCAGGGCACAGATAGAGCTGGATCTGGTGGGGCAGGCATTCAGGACAGGCAGGTGGCAGAGCTCCCAATGACAACCATTTTGCCGCTGGACAGAGAAGCACTGGCAGCCCTGTCTCCTGCTCAGTCTTCAAAATATCAGTGGCACTGGGTCCAGAGGACTTGATGGGCAGAGGAGCACGGAAGAGTCCCTAAGGGCACATCCCAGGTGCCCAGGCGCTAGGTGAGATTTCCCTAGCGTCTTAGAGTGACGATCATACCCAGCAACCCGCGCATTCACCAGGAACTTCAGAACTGCTAGAGCTTGTGCTGGTGCCATCAACTGCCTCTGCAGCTATGCCCAAGGAACTCGGCATCACACACTGTACTAAAACCGCACCAACCTGGAAGTAAGTGTGACTTCCACCATTCTGTTGATAAAACCAAACAGGCCGTTCTTCTGGATCAGATATATTAGCACAGTCCTCTTATTGCTTATGACTTCACAAGATCAGGATGCACAAAATTTCACCTTCCCAGCCAGGCTTCATTGTTCACTCAAGAGCGGCGTATGTCAATGTCAGGGAATGATTACCAATAAACCCGTCTTTTGTAGTCAATTAATCGTCATCAAATGCTTATTATTAATACATTGGCCCGTTTAAATTGATGCATGCACATATAGTCTTTCTCAGATTATAAGAAGGGGTAACGGTTGCTTTACTAATGAGCAACTCACTGATGAATGGCTAGGGTCTGAGAGCTAGCCGCGAGCCATGTTCTACTGTTAATAATCTATTGTCGATCCAAATCTAGGGACTCTGAGTTTGGAACTATTTTCTTTCTCCTCTGAGTCTCTCCAATTACCTGGCTAGTCTGTGCCAGGGTAACTTTTGATATAGCCCAGCAGACACTGGGCTAAAGATGCTGTGTGCCTTGAGAGTCTTGGCAGGTGTCCAGCCCAACCTTATCCCCCTGTTGAGACTGAGCCAGCCCTACAGGAAGGCCAAGGCAGTGACCTCTGGAAGGCCAGCCCTCTGCAGCTAGTCAGGCGTTTTTACGTATCTACTCTACATTGTCCTTTGATTGCCAAGGTGCTTGTGCTAGCCAGAGCTGGAACCATTAGCTTATTAAAAACATGAATTCCAGGGGACTTTTCCAAACAGGACGTCAGTCAAAGGATTCAGTTGCTGAAGTAACTAAAGAGCATCTTTAGAGGCAGGGCTCATTTCTAAAGTGACTCAGTGGCACGGATCCCAGGGAGGGGATCTGTGGGCGTGGATCACCTATGGCTTGGTACTGGGCCTGTGAGTTCCTGCCTGCTTCTCAAAATGGTCAGCTTCCTCGGTGCCATTTGAGGGACTGGGAAAGGGACCTGAGGCGTGTGACCTAATGACATCAGTTTGTTTACCTGTGAAATGGGAGGGACCACAGAGTCTGCCTTCCAGGTGCGAGGTTGAAAGGAGTGCAGGAGGAGACCCCATGTGATGCATGACAAGGCTTCACCATTTTGGCTAACAAGGCCACGGTGAGAGACTGTGGCTCAAATCCATTGTCTTTTCCCTGTTGTCCACGGCCTCTGAGTGCAGGAGCCGCGGCTGTTTCGTTTTCGTACGTGATATTTGGCATCGCCCAGATAGACCTTTCATGCACCTGAGTCTCCCTGTTTCCCAAATTTAACTTATTATTTGGGTCCCTCTGCAGTCCCCACAAAAGGAGAAAATCAAAGGCTCACACACCACGCCTCCTGCGTGTTCCCCTTCTTAAGGTATCTTTCCCTTCCGGTTTTAAGATAGTCATGATTGTTTTAGTCTGATGTGCTTGGATTGCAGCAAGATAAAGGGTGTTGGGGCTGGAGCGGTGGCTCAGCGGTTATGGTGGCTGCCTGTGCGAGGACACGAGTTCGAACCCCAGCACTACATACACAACAAAGTGCCAGAGCAACAAAAGTGACGTGAAAAAAGAAATAAACTTGATTCTCTCTTTCTCTGTCGTTCTCACTATCCCTTTCTCTTAAAAAAAAAAAAAAAGAAGAAGAAGAAAGAAAAGAAAAAGATAAAAGGTCTCTCACAGGAAGAATGGCCCAGGGCCTGCAAAGGATTCC
>PVKS010005780.1:31571-81571 GCA_004027875.1 Aplodontia rufa
TCCGTGGCATCTGAGGCACTTGTGGCTGTGAGGAGGTTCAGGAGGGAGTGTGCATGAGTCCCGGAGGCAGAGCGGGCGTGAGCTAAAACACGGAGACAGGAGAGGTTCAGACCCAGGCATCTCAGCAGAAAAGGACTATTTCCCCCCTACATGCTTTCCAAATTTCAGTAAAATATGCATCACATAAAAATTTCCATTTTAACTGTTTTTAAGAACACAGATCAGTGGCATTAATCACATTCACAATGTACTGTAACCACTGCCATGATTTCCAAAATCTTTTTGTGACCTAAGGCACAGGAGTTCTGTACCCACTAGGGAATAGCTTCTCATTCCCCTCTGCCAGCCCCTGAGAATGTCCAGCCTACATTCTAGCTTGAATGTGCCCCTTTTAGACAAGTGGGATTGTGGGGTATACACTTTTCTTTGGGGGTCTGGCTTATTTCATAACTCTTCTAGGCCCATCATTTTGTAGCTTGAGAACTGGTATTTTTCGGCTGCTGGAAACTGAAGCCAGGGCTTGCGGGTGCTACGCACTTTCTACCAATGCAATGGCCCAGCCTGGTGAGAACAGCAACTCTCCGTGTGCCTCTAGCTGCGGGAGCCCACGAATCGCCTAGAGACCTTCTTCCATTGGTGGGGGCAGCTGAGAGTCCTATCACAAAGCTCCCGTGACGTGGACCTACTGGTCTCTGCCAGCAAGGCAGAGACGCAAGAGTTGAGTATGCTGCATGGGCGCCCCTAGATTGCAACCCCCACTGTCCAAGAGGAGGTCTGATTGCCCCAGCTTGGCCAGGCAGCCGCCCCTGGCCCACCTCCTACATGCAGGAAGGGTGGGTCATGAAATGGCAAAGGCACCACCTGTCACTGTGCATCCAGTCACCTCCTCCAGTCTGCAAATGAATGCTTTGAAGTCAAGGGAGAAACTGAGACTCGGAGAAGCCGTGTGGCCTTCGCAAGCTCACACAGCTAGTGGGTGTCAGGGCTGGGTTTTGGGCCATGCTGCCTGCCTCTAGAACCCCTGAGCTCTACCCACTTCAAGACTGGCCAAGGGGGGTGGGTGTGTTGGGTTTGTGGGGGACTAGTGCCCAGGGGAAGAGGAATCACTGTCACCAGATGTGGCCCCAAGAGGCTTGCTGCACTGTCTACACACTGTGTTCGTATTTATTGGTATGAAGGTGGGCGAGATGGGTCACATGAGTGTTTGGGTCTCCCCAGTGAATAATGCCCTCCTGCTGGGCATGGTGGCGCACGTCTGTAATTTCAGCATCTCAGGAGGCTGAGGTAGGAGCACTGCAAATCCCAAGCCAGCCTCAGCAACTTAACCCGACCCTGTTTCGAAATGAAAAATAAAAAAAGCTGGGGGTAGTTCATTGGTAGAGCACCCCAGGATCAATCCCCAGTGACAAAAAAACAACAACACAAAAAACACCAACAAACAAGCAAAACACCACAACCCCAAAATACTAAGAACAGCACCCTTCTACCCATACTCAGCCAGGAAGCGGGGTGCACAAGAGACCAACGTCCATCCGTCCGCACGCGAGCAGAGACAGGCTGAGTCTGAGGGGAGGGTTAGCAGCTGGTTCGTCACTCCACACCTGGGGAGCCCACATCAGGATGCATGTCACCTGGGTCTGATGACACACAGGGTCTGGGCTGACCCACACTACCTGGACTCCACAAACACTCTGGGCTGTGGCACAGCCCTCATGTGCTTGCTGGTGGAGACCAACTCCACCCTGGGGGTGGGGGGTGACACTGCAGGGGTGGAGGAGGAGGAGGATTCCCAGAGACCGGAGGAGGGAGGAGTGCCCAGAGCCCGCTCATTGGCCCTCACAGCCCATCCAGCACATTGGTGTCACCTGGGGACTGAGTGCTCATTCGCCTTGGGCTGATTTGATTTAGTTTCAGGGGCTGTCTTTCAGAAGCTTCCTGCGCTGGCTTCCCCATGTTCCTCTGAGGGGACACAGGCCTGGGGGAACCTGTCCCGTAGACTCACACATTTCAGGGTGGCACTGAGGGAAGGCCTCAGAGTGCCTTTTAGACTTAAGATGCCCAAGTATCAGCTGGGATCTTGGGCACATGCGGACTGGGGTTTGGAAGGTCTGGGACAGAGCCAGGGATGCCACATCCCTAAAGTGGTGTTCTCGAAACGGCCTCCTGGCAGTAATAGGGAGCCCTTGTGGGGGTTCTCAGTACTGTGAGAATCAGATGTGATTGCCAACTGCGGGGTCCAAGTCCGCCAGCCCGGACCCCATCCTGTGGCCGTGTGGAACAGGCAGAATCTTTACTTTTGACCAAAGCTGGGCTGGGGTTCTTGCAGTGGGCTGAAAATTATAATGAAAGCTGATAAATACCGAGAGAGAGGAGCTACTAATCAGCTTTCTTTTCTCACCAGTCAGCATCCTGATGTGGTTGAGCTATCTTTATATCATTGTTCAGAGTAATCTTTTTTTTTTTTTTAAGAGAGAGGAGTAGAGAAAGAGATAATTGATTTTTAAAATTTTTTCTATCTGGCCTTTGTTTCTCCAACACACAGTTATGTATGTGGTGCTGGGGTTTGAACCCGGGTCCTCCCGCATGCCAGGCAAGTGCTTCAACTGCTGAGCCACTGCTCCAGCCCCTGTTCAGGGTAATTTTGAATGAGAATTTGCTTCCCAACACCCTTGCTCCAAGAATATGTGCTAGCTGGGCACGGTGGTGCATGCCTGTGATCCCAGTGACCTGTAAGACTAAGGCAGGAGGACTGCAAGTTCAAGGGTAGCCTCAGCAACTTAGCCAGACTCTGCCTCAAAACAACAAAACAGAGGGCTGAAGGTGCAGCTCTGCGTAGAGCCCTTGGCTAGTGCGAAGGCCCTGGGTTCCATGCCCTGCATGGCTAAAACAAATAAAAGCAGAAACAAGCTACAAGTGCTGAGAAGAGTTTTAAAAACAGGTCCTGTCAATCTACAATTTGAACAAAACAGAATTTTATTCTCGGCAATTGGAGACCAGACGTGTGGGATGGGGCTATTGGCTGGGTTGGTCCCTTCTTGAGCCTCGAAGGCAGAACCGGGTCAGGCCTCTGCCCCGAGTCTGGCTCAGCTCCCACAGTGGTGGGCCTTCTTTGGCCTACAGGTGCGTGGCTTTGCTCTCTGCCCCCCTGGGTGCCTGGCTGTCCCCCCTCCTGGCGTCAGTCTGTAATTTCATTTTATATCAGAATTCAGACGCAGACTTCGGATGTGACTGCTTTTCTTCTTCCTTCGGTGTGGATCATAGGTTGAATTGTGTGCCCCTCAGAGGTTCGTGGGAATCCTGACCCCGGCACCTCAGAATGTGACTTTCTTCGGAAATTTCGTCTTAGCAGCTGTCGTCACATTAAACTGAGGTGATTAGGGTGGGCCCTAAACCAAAAGACTGTGTCTTTATGGAAAGGGGAAGTGGGGACAGAGGAACTTGTAGGGAGGAATCTGATGCCGGTGATGTCACGTTCGTGTCCTCTCGGAGACGAAGAATGAAACCGAGGGACACCGAGGCAAGCGTAGTGGACAAGTTTTATCATAGAAAGTAAAGCACAGGGAAAAGAGCAGACTTCCCCCAGAGTGGGGGAAGGGGACAGAGCCGAGGAGGCAGTGAGGTCTGCCCCTTTTATATGACGTCCTCTCCTGGATTGGTCACTGCTTTCCTGTTCCTCTACCTAGCACACAGGTGTGGGGAATTCTGGTCCAGTCTTTGATCTGTGCCTTAGGCGCCAATACAAAGAACGTGGTTCCTTGCTTAGCAGCAGGGAGTGTCTGCACCTGGCCTATCTTGTCAGACCCTCATTAGCAATGGGGGATGTCTTTGCCCTCTCAGGAAAGATGACCATCAGCTAATTTTCTCCTTATCAACCCACATCGTTCTGCCTACACTGACTGCCAACTTTTTCTGCCTCAATACCACCTGGAGAAGAAGGGAGATATCAATTCTACAAACCAAGGAAGACCAAAGACGGCCAGCAAGCTGGAGAAGTATGGACACGTGCACGGACTGTCCCGCAGTGGGTCAGGGGAATCTCGCTGGGCGCACAGGGTACAAATCACTAACTGAAAGGACTGTCACGTCATGTGACTCCCTAGACACCCATTGAACATGCTTCATTCTCTTCCACCATGAAAAACAACAATAACAACAAAACAGCTCCTCCATTTTCTCAAGTCATAGCCACGCAACATTCAGGCCAGCCTAGAAACGCTGCTCCTCATCTACACACAGCAGCACTAGGGAGAAGCACCTGAGACAATGACTTCCTCCTACTGAGCACCCGGGGCTGACGCTTGGCCACACCTCAGCTCCAGGAGGGCAACAAGATGCTAGTGTTTTTAAAGGACAATTCCACACATTCTCATTGCACTGTGAACGGAAGCTAATCATTGGGGTTCAGAACTGTGTTCTGCCAAAGAAATAATTTATGTGCCTGGAGTCAAAGATCTCAAAATACCAAATAACCTGTGCAGGTAAGCAACCCAGAAACCTGAAGCAGGTACCTTATTTTACTCCAGCTCCGGCTTGCATTTCTTATGTCATCTCAGCCAGGGCCACCAGGGGGCTTTGGGAAAGCCAGACAAAGCTCAGGTCATTCCTTCGCCTTTAAGCCTACAATACTCAGGCAGTTTTTAATATTTTTTGACCCTTATAAGAGACACTTGTTATTCCTTATCCGTGCTCAGTTACAGGAACGGCAGGCCTAATCCAGCAGATCCATGCCATTTAGAAGCTGCAAACTATTGAAATGTCTGGTTGCCTGGGCAATGGGACAGAGGAGGACATACCAATCAAATAAAGGACAGACATGGGCACACTAAGACTCATTCATTGTCTATTTCAAATTCAGATTCAACTGGGCACTATTTTTTTTCTTCTAAACACAGGACCAATAAAATCGCTTCCTGGGATACAAAAATGTATCCTGTCTCACCTTAGGAAGGAGAAGCAAGGAAGCTGAGCTCTGGGATGATTTGGATCTGGAGGAGTTTTCTGGTCTTGGCCATGTGACCTTGAACTATTATTAAAGTTCAGCATTTAAACTTGATACTGTTGCATATTATGGTCCACCTGCTTGCTACATCACGTGAGGACCAATGAGGACCCTGAGTTTTCAGGGGCTTCCTCTGTTCCTGGCGTGCTAACCCCTGAAGCACCTAACTAGGGAATCCTTGTAATTCTGAGATTGTTACAATTATACCTGATTCATAAAACGTGGCATTTTAAAAACCGCAACCCCTTCCTCACGAAGGACGCTGGTAAGTGGAGTCGTTGGGAACTGGACTTTGAGTTTTGTTTTCCTTTCTTCCTGCAGCTCTGCGGAGAGTTCCTTGCAGGAGAGCACGGTCAGTCCACAGCACTCCCGCCTGCAGTAGCTCGGGACGACCGCTAGGTGTCCTCGTCAACCAATATTGTGCGGGCGCGGGAGCTCCAGGCCTGCGAGGTGTTGCAGAGGTTTTGCCAAAGTGCTCTCCCAGGACTGTGCGCCATGCAGACCAAACCGGGCTTGACCCAGAAGGTTCTGCTCTGCGGAAAGGCCGTGTCACGGCAGAGTCACGCTATGCATGCAGGAACGGGCAGGACGCTCATCTCTACACACCTATGATCCCCAGGGGCTTCTCTAACGTGGATTACTGTCCCAACTGCCCCTGCAGGGGCCTGGCACCAAGTGTGCCCCGCTTCCTGCCAGCGTCCTGCCAGCACCCTGGGTCTAGCTGACATGGCTGGTATTTATCAGGATGCTGTCAATGCCCTGCGTTCAGCTTTCAAAAAATAAACTACAAAAATTTGGTAATTTGAGCTATTTTTCAAATTTAACTGGCTTCTTCCTTGGCTTAATCCTGCCACCCACCTGGCTGACTTGTTTGCATTCTTCTGACAGAAGAGGCAGGTGCTCCTCGTTGGGCTAGCAGCAGGACCAAGCCCAGGGTGAGGCGAGGGAGCCGGTCAGGCTCTCCCAAGGGTGCCTTCCGCAGGCCTGGCCTGAAGGAGAGCTGAAGGGCTGAGGTCTGTGTGCAGCCTTCCTCCAGATGGGCTCCAGGGTGCAGGAACTCACACTTCACCAAGCCTCTGCCTAATGCATGCATGGCTTGGAATCCAGGCCTTGTACCTTCTACTTGTGAACTTGAGCTTTTATTTGGAATTAATGGCAAGACTGCTGTGAAGATTTTAAAAAAGATCCCAGAAGCCTGCAACTGTGAGACACAAATCCGCCCTCGGAGATGACGTATTTCAGTAGTGTCATGGTCATGCCTGTGGCTGGATGAAAGCAGAGCAAATCCTCCACGCCCCAAGTTTCCAGGTTGCGTTTAGTGCTCAAGGGCACAGGCCACCTTTTTCCTCTTCTGGGAACAGGATCATGTCGTGAAATTCCCGCGGGAACCGGGTGTGCTGGTTGTCTGCATCGCCCTCTGCGGCATACAGCAGGCCCTGGTGAGATGGGCACCAAGAGGGCAGGAAACTGCGTGCTCGGGGCCCAGCAAGTGGTGGGGCTGGGATTGTCCACCCTGCAGCCTGTCTCCAGGTCTGCCTCACTTCAAAGCCCACACAGCTAACCACTACTTTATGGAGGTGGGGATGTCTGCAGACACCTCTATCAGGGCCCAGAGGCTCTCCCAGGGTGATTGAAGGGTTGCAGAAATGCCCATGGGATCTGTCTCACCCTGCCTTCCCGTCTTTGATCTTCTCATGACCCAGAAGGCTCTGCTCTGCGGACAGGCTGTGCGATGGAGCAGGGTCACACTCCACTTTCTTTTGACAAGGAGGAGGGGACACACGGATGGCTTCCCAGATAGAGCTCTGATGCCCTGGGAGGGAGGAGGGTGGGAAGCAGGCGCACTCTACCTGGGTCACAGCAGCTTTCGTCTACAGGGGTTAGTACCAGCCCAGCTGGCTGCTAGACGGCCCTTTGTCAGGGGTATTTCCGGGCCACACCTGACTAGAAACCCTGCCAGAGTCACACATCCGGAAAGCCCAGTGCTGCAGGCTGTGCTGTATAGTCCCCTCCTCCCTGGCTAGCTCCACCCTGCCTGGTGTCCAGCCCTCCTCGGGCTCATCTTCCTCCTCCTGGCAACTCTCCTGCTCACTCCTTCCCCTCCCTTTTCATTTTCACTGGTTTCCATATCAGAGAGGTAATTTTTTTATTTTTCTTTTTGAGATAGGGTCTGGCTATGCTGTGCAGCGGACCTGGAACTCCCAGCTGCAGGCCATCCTCCTGCCTCAGCCTCCTGAGCAGCTGGGACTGCAGACGTGCGTACCGCCATGCCTGGCTTAGCAGTTGCTTTTTGTACAGTGTTATGGTTAATGAAGAGGGTAAGATGTCGCAATCCCAGCAACACAGGAAGCTGATGCAGGAGGTCGCGAGTTTGAGGCCAGCCTGGGCAACTTAGCAGGGTCCTGTCTGAAAATAAATATAAAAAAGGCTGAGGAGGGGTTGGGGATTTAGCTCAGTGGCAGAGCGCTTGCCTAGCATGCATGCAAGGCCCCAAGTTCGGTCCTCAGTCCTGAAAAAAAAAAAAAGGGCTGGGGATGCGGCTCAGTGGTGGAGCACCCCAAGGTTCCATTTGATGGATGTGGAAAATTAACGGAAACTGGTCATGTGAGCCAGACAACAAACCCCTTAGTCACTGTTTGGAAATCTACTGACTTGAGCCCCCTCTTGGAATCCATTGACTTGAGCCCTTATTGGCAAAATCCCACCTTACCGAGATTCCTATTTTAATCAGAAAACTCACATCTTGAACCCTCCCCACATTCCCTCTATATGTACCCCAGACTGTAAATGGCAGGTGGGTCTCCTCCACAGGCTTCTCCTGCTGAGCCGCTGCTCTCTTCTCTATTCCCTTCATTGGTGTATTTCCTTACCCATTCCCAGTAACCCCAGCCCCATGAGAGCAGGAGACAGGGCGAGTTTAACCTTACCACTGTGTTGGGTCACGAACCCACGGGCGTGGGGAGCCCTCAGCCATCTCCTACACCTTTATGGGAGGGTAAGAGCAGCTGTGGGGATTAAATGAGGTCATGGCACACAACCCATTGTTGGGACCACTGAGAGCTTGCTTTCCCGTGACCTAGATTTCCTCAGCATGTGTGTTTCTCCTGCATCTAGAAAGCTGTTGCTTTGGGCTTAATTGGATCTTCTCTCCGAGGCTACACTTAGGTGTCACCTCCCCCATGGGACTCATCTTATTCCAGCTGTCATTCACACCCCTTGAGAGCTCTGAGCTCTCAGCGGTCTGTTAAGTTACTCACAAATGTGTGTTTCTCCCACCTGGGCTGTGAGCCTCAGGGAATCAGGCCTGTTCTGTCTTCTCTGCCAGGTCAGAGACTCACAGGCACACAGTGGGTGTCCTCTGATAGAGCGTTTTTAAATGGATTCAATTTTCCCTGACTTTTGCTCACCCAAACTGTCTCCTTCTCCTCCCTCCAACATACAGTCTCTGGGACTCAGACTGAAGCCCTGGGAGATAGTACCGTGGGGCAGTGCCCCCAGGGTTGGTCAAGGGAGCGCTGCAGGCAGCTTGTGTAGGGCTGTCCCACACATTGCAGTACACTTGACATTCCTGACAGCCTGAATGCCAGTTGTGCCTCCCAATCACTGGAAGAATCCAAACCATACTGCACATTTCCAAATGCCTCACCTGGGTGGCACAGCCACATGTGAGAGTCACAGAGCTCTTCAACCTTGGGCACTTCATGGATGACAAGCATCAAGAACCCAAGCTCCTCATGGTCACAGTACGATCTTTTTACCGAGTCAGCAAAAATTTGAAGCTGTGCGTGTGCGTGCGTGTGTGTGCGCGCATGTGCAGCCAGGCAAGTAGCACTGGACGGGTCTCGTGTGTGTACCTATTTTCTCCTGCCAGGATGACAGACTCTTCCACTGAGTTATCAGCAGAAGAGGATGCTGGCATTTGAAGGACACGGACTGGAGATGAATCTGAGACTCACTGCAAAGCCCGCCAGCGCAGTCTCACAGAGGGGAGTTCTGGGACAGCTTCTTGGGGGCGTCATGGAAGAGCATGTCATGTGTCACAGTGCCACACTGCCCCCGGAACATCAAGAGCGGGGAGGGATCAATAGGTAGCTTCAGCCCTAATCAATACTTGGTTCATTATGGTTCTCTGGGATCATAACAAGTATATTCACTGGGGTAAGACACTATCGACCAGAAAACAACCTCAGAAGTGTCCTGGGCCACGGATGAGCTCATCCAGGAATCAGCAGCTCAGCCCATGCAGCCACCCGAGCCTGGCGGCACCCCAGTTAGGGTGACCTGGCTCTGCCCTGCGGACACTGGTAAACAAAAGAAATCTAGGTCTGTCATGTTTAAGAAGTGGTAATGAGCAAGGAAAGCTGGCTTAGCCAGCTTCCTCTAATCCATTGAGAAAGACTGTTTGCCACTCATGAAAGTTACTCTTAGAAAGCATTCATTTGGGGGCTGGAGGGATGGCTCGGGGGTTACGGCGCTTGCCCGGCATGCGCGAGTACACGGGTTCAAACCCCAGCACCCACGTGCACAACTAAGTGTCAGAGCAATGAAAGCCATGTGAAAAAACTCTATAAAAATTGATTCTCTCTCTCTCTCACTGTCCTTTTCTCTTAAAAAAAAAAAAAAAGCATTCATTCAATGAGGAATATCAGGTTCAGCATCTCTCATCCAAAACAATTGGGCCTGGAGGAATAGGACCTGGGGAGGGATGAAGGGAACTCCTGGGCAAGGATACTAGCCCAATTATATTGTGATCTGTGTGCACACGCAGATATGTGTACCATTATAATGCACCAACACAAAAAACGAGGAAAAAAAAAAAACCCAAACACTTGGGTCAAGACATGTTTCAGATTTTTTTTTTTTTTGTACCAGGGACTGAACCCAAGGGCAATTAACCACTGAACCACACACCCAGCCCTTTTTAATTTGGAGACAGGATTTCACTGAGTTGCTTAGGGTCTCACTAAAGTGCTGAGGCTAGCTTTGTGATCCACCTGCCTCCGCTTCCTGAGATTTTTTTTTTCTTTTTAAGAAGAGAGAGTGTTAATGTTTTTTTCATGTGGTTTTTGTTTTTCCTCCATTTAGTTGTGTGTGTGTGGTGCTGGGGTTGGGACAGGGACCTTGCACATGCCAGGAAAGAGTTCTACCACTGAGCCACCTCTCCAATCCCACATTTCAGATTTAAAAAAAAATTTTTTTGCAATAGCTCAATATTCATAATGAGTTATGTTTGGGAGAAGACCCAAGGCTAAACATGAGATTCATTTCCATTTTATAGATACTTTTGATACATAGCCTGAAACTAATTTTATACAATATTTTAAAACTACATGCGATGAAGCTGCATGGCTTGGATTTTCCACTGTGGCACTGAGGCGGTGCTTGAAAGCTTCAGAGTCTGGACCAGTGTGGTCCTTGAACCAGGTGCTCAGCCTGCAGTCCTTCAGGATTTTGTCCTGGGAGCCAGGATTTCCTCCTTGCTCGCCTCCTATTAGTGGCTGACTTGATAGATGAGGCAGTTCCACGCCCCAGTGGCCCGCTGGGGGATTGAATGAGCAACGACTGGGAAAGCACACACACCCTGGGCTGGCACACACGGAGCCCACACTGAACAAAAGCAGCTCCTGAGCAGCAGCACGGGCTTTCCTCTTTCTGCCCTGGGGTGGCACAAAGGTAGGGGAGGCCGTTTAGGAGGAGCACCTGGGGGACCCAGAACACACGGCAGGGGGCGAAAACAGGACATCAGGGGCCGGCCAGGCCTTGAGCTGGAAGACAGGCAAGCCCTGTCTTCCATCTGGGCTCCGCGGCCCCGACAAGACTCTTCCTTCTGGAAATGCACTGCGTTTGCACACCCTGCGGGATTACAAAGGACAGCCCCTGACTTGCCTGTTACAGGAGTGGACGGAGCATCTGCCCGGGTGGACCTCCGGGTCAGTGGCGGCATGGGCTGAAAACCCGGTGCCTGAATTCAGGCAAGGAAGTGCAGAAACCAAGTCAGCACCTAGAGACTGCCCTTTGACGAGCAGCTGGCGTCTGATGGAGTCTAATAAACAGGTGTGTTTAATGACTCTAAATTACCCCATAACCTGCTCTTTTCAGAAGTAAGTCTTCCCCCCAAGAGTTCAGCTTATTTCACTTTATCAAACAATAGTTCATAATGCATTGGAAATTTTAAAAACTGGCCTCTCACCACTGAGAGTCTGAGAAGCACCGCTCTACAGACAATGGCCCCAGCTCGGGTGGCAGCCTGAACAAAGCCTGCGCTCAGCTCCTGAAAGCTCTTCCGGATCTCACGTCTGAGCAAAGTCCTTGTCGGAAACCTAGTTCCCAAGAATGTGCAGAACCAACAGTGCAGAACTATTGTGGGGCTTCACTGCTGTAACTTTTGTGCTTTCAGGGGAGGATTTTTTTTTTCAAGTATAGAAAAATATATGAATATCAAGGAAAGCGAGACAATTTTTAAAATTCACCTTGTAAAACAGATCATAGTGAAGTAGCTTAAAACGTATTAATACAGAAGAACAAGATGGGTGGGGGAACTGTACGTACTATGCTGCTAGATTTAAATAAATGACTATATGCATGGGGGAAAATTCAAATTAATATATAATAAATTAGCAATTGTTCTATCTAGGCGTTAGGCTCAATCACCTTCTTTTTCTTTTGTGTATTTGTTTACAGGTTTGCATTTAAAATTTATACCATGGGGACTGGAGTGGTGGCTCAGTGGTCATGGCGCTTGCCTTGCATGTGCAAGTACGCGGGTTCAAACCCCAGCACCACGTACATAACTAAGTGTGAGAGCAACAAAAGCTCATGAAAAACTAAATAAAATTGATTCCTTCTCTCTCTCACTGTCCCTTTCTTTTTATTAAAAAAAATAAAATTTATACCATGAATATAAATTACCGTCCCGCACCCTCTGTTCCACTTTGTGAACCAAGTTCCCGTTGAGCTCGCAAGGCTTGCTTGTAATTCTGAGCACACCATTTTTTGAAGAGGAAAAGGTTATTTTCATGCAAGAAGCATGTCCAGAAACATTTTGCTCATCCTACATTTCATTTCCCTTTCCATCTATTCTCTGTACTGAGCAGGATAAAAAGATGTCAAATTAAATGGCGACTTGAATTTATGAGGCTTGTTTGCCAGTCTTGAAAATTAGGATGAATTACTTGTTACAAAGTAACATGACAATCCCAAGATCAGGAAGCCTCAGCATTCTCTGGGGTCATCCTTAGTGAGGTGTTAAGATCCCGCACCTCATTAATGCTGAGACATCTGTACGCCACACGCAGCGTAGCTTTCCGGATCACTGAGAAAGAACTTGCAGCTAGAACAGGCCACAAGCAAGGCAGACCCTGTTTTCAGATGTAAACACAGAACAAGCGCCTTACCGTCAACCAAATACTAAGACTGCAATTTTGCCCAACATGTTACTTGACCTACAGTGCTTGAAAGTGCCTTGGATAAGGCCTGAATATAAACGGAAGGAAACAGACATCTTCAGTAGCACACCTTCAGTTTATTGACCTATGTAAAAAAAATAATAGGTCTTAAAAAGTCAGAACAGTAAAAGAATATGCAAAAGGGTATTTCTGCATCTAGAAGGCTATACAAATATGCAAAAGGAATAAGTTATCTTTTTTTTTTGCTTGTGTTTTTTCCCCAAAATTTCCCCCAAATTTCATTTCTAATGATACAAATGACTAAGGACCAGTTTAACAAATCATTTTTATGTATATATTACATGCTTTGGAATATAGATAGAAAATGTTCCAAAAAAGTTGTTCAGAAACGTCTCTATTCACAATATGAACAAGAAACTCGTATAAAAGGGGAGGGTCCAGGAGCACCTTTCATGGACTTGGGAAGCAGGGGACGGTGGCAACTATAGAGCTGGGTGAAGGAAATCATTTGTCCAAACAGCAAGTACACCCCACAGGGAAACACTGCTCCCCGGCTCATCCGGGACTGTGAGGTAGCTCTGGCCTCACGGTTCAATTTGCTGCAGCTCCAGGTCATTTTTTTTTTTTAATGCTAATCTTTTTTTCTGCCACTGGGTTCCTCAGAACTTCTTGTGGGCTCTGGACACTGTTCAGTTCTCTAACGTTCACCATTTTAAGGCACGCGATTCATCGACAACGATGTGGCTTTTTTTCTTTTTTTTTGTAACTGTTTGGGGCCCTTTCTATATCATTTCAAATGCTTTGCAAACTCATGGTTGTGAAAACGGGTTGCACGTCAAGTCTACTAGTTCACATGCCAGGCAAGGTGGAGTCACCAGCCTGAGCAAGAGTGGGGGAGGAGGAACACAGGTGCTCAGGACGCCATCCCTTAGGAAGCCCCCAAGCAGACACATCCATTTCCCAGCTGTCACAGGAAGTCACCTTACTGGATGCTACAGCAATTAACCTGTTGGGAACACACATCACGGTGCTGGGGAAAAAGTCACTCTTTTTAAAACCCTAAAAACATTCACACTCACTCAGAACTTCATGAAAACCCAGCTTCTCTTCAAGTAATTTCCCAATACTGTCTAAATGGCCCATGCTCTTCTCCGGTGGTGCGTGGGGTCACACTGTGACCACGAGCCGGAAAAGGGACCCCCTGGTTTCCCCTCCTCGTCCGTAGCAATTGTGCTCTGCAATCTGCCGCCCTGCGTACCCACGGGATGCCCTCCCTGAATGCACGGTCACAGTTTTGAGGTCTGCCTTCAACAGAGTGCTTCCAAAGTGCTTGCGGTGGGTAGGGCTTCCAGGGGAGTCCTGTCCTGCTGGGGGCCAGGAGGGCACCCGGAGCACGCATTTGCTGGCAGGCAGCCCCAGGTGCCCTCGGTCTCTGGCGCCCGCAGCCTCCCAGCAAGGCGAGCACAGTCCGGGAGGCACAGCAGGGTGAGAGGCAGCTCAGACTAACGTCGCAGGCTTTGAGTCTTCGTGCCAGTAGAGCCTCTGCTCCCCGCTCTCCAGGCCGTCCTCCAGCCGGGTCCCAGCTGCACTGTCCAGCTGGCGGCCATCTGGGAACGGTCTGCAGAAGAAGCAAGCAGTCAGGAGCTGTGGGCGTACGGGTGGCTGCATCAAAGACGTTAGTAGGCAGCACCACTGAGACAAGTGTCTAGACTGGGAGATAAGGTGACAGCAGCCGTGCCCAGCTGTGCCCAGCCGGCCACAGAGGGTTCTTTCATCCCGGGACAGCGCTGCTGCTTAACTTAGGTTTACCGTTGACCCAGAGGGCGTCAGCTACACATTAACTGGTAGGTTTATCCAGGGAGAAATACAGTCACTTCTGTGTGCTGGATATGGGTTAAGTTTTATAGCCCTGTAGGACATTAACTAGTTGGGTACCTACTTTTGTAATCTTCTCAAAGCAGTGTCTCAAATTTTCTTTGAACCAGCATAAGCAATCCGCTAGTTCCCTTATTGATAAGTGAAATAAATCTTTGATCATATTCATTTTAAAATCTGAGTCATATTTTTGACTTTCTAAAAATATATTGACAACTACATTTTAAGTCATCTTCAAATTAGAAGACTATATTATAGACTTTCCTTAGGGACAAAGGAATATATTTAAAGGCAGAAGGGGCACCTTGGGGGCACATTTTACATCTCAAGGGTCATGAATAACTTGGCAGTGACCCAGGAAACCGTCTCACATTTAAAAATTTTCGGCATATTCAAATAAGCATATCCTGTTATACAAACCATTCCGATCAGCAAAGCCACAATACTGAAATGGTTAAAGTAGGTTAGATAGTTCGCAGGTTTCTATCTGAAGTTTTAAAGCCTTTTAGTGAGGGTGATAAAGTCTTTGGAAAAAGAGTTTTAACAGATGGGACAGCAGTCCAGGTGTTTACAGAGGCAAACCCAGATTTCATACCTGTCCGTATCAGAGAAATGCACATCTCCCGCTACACGGGCAGCCACGTACGCATGTCAGGGACAGTACTTACTACGGTTGGCCACGCTTAGCATAAGAGAGGGCACAACGGATCTCGTTTCTGGAGACACAAGCACCCTCCAGGACAGAGGCCCTGGGTTCTGCCTAGCGGTAGTAGAGTTAGACAGGGCAGGGAAAGGGAACAGGAAGCAGGAAGCAAAAGGACAAACGTTACTCCAAATCCAGCACACGCATAGCAGCAGTGACTGCACATACTCTGCAATAACCAGGGCCTCCACACGGCTACCTGGGAAAGCTCTGCAGCGTCCCCATAGCACATCCTCCTGCGGAGAAAGGGTGTGTTGGCAAAGCTATAGAGCTTTCTGTAGAACTGAGAAGCTTCAGGGAAAGAACTGCTACATAAAAACTCTTAATTTATCAAAAAAATCCGGATACATTGCTAAGTATCTCACATTTTAGCTGAAGGGAAAATGTAGTTTTTCATCTATATCTTGAAATTTATTTTATCTTCTATTTAAAAAAATGCTTTCATGAAAATCACATGCAATTTTTTAGATTTCTAAAAGCTTAATGAATGATTGCTATTACACTTGCCTTGTCCATAATATAATTGATCAGATTGTATCATGATTAAAAGTCCTACATGAACGTATTGACTGATATAGGAACTTCCATACGTCTGCAGATAAGAGGGTACATAGGCAAAGCTTTCTGGGAAGAGCTGTAAAAATACACTTTGTAGTTTAGCCCATTTTGGAAGGTATCCTAAGGAAATAATCTGGAATTCAGACAAATATTTTGCACAGAGATGTTAATAGCAGCATTACTAACAATTAAAAAATGAAAGAACTAAAAATCATCAATTGCTCAAAACCTAGGCGCTTTTAAACAAACTATGTAATATTCATGAAGCAAAATATCATATTGGTCATATAAACAAGGTTTGAAGAATTATAAAAAACATAAAAAATTGTTATGATGTTTAGTTTAAAAATGGGATACAGGGGCTGGAGCGGTAGCTCGGTGGTTACGGCGCTTGCCTGGCATGCGCAAGTACACAGGTTTCAAACCCCAGCAACCCACATACACAACTAAGTGTCAAAACAATGAAAGCCATGGGAAAAACTCAATAAAAATTGATTCTCTCTCTAAAAAAAAATGGATACAGAAAAACGAGAGAAACATATCAAATAGTTGCGATCTCTGGGTGGCGGAATGACGGCTAAACTATTATTTATTCCTTTATTATGTGCCAAAATTTCCACAGTGAGCTCATATGTGCACACACATATACATACAATAGGATCTTTAAATAGCTTCCAGTTTCCTGTACACTACGTCCCCTCTGACAACAGTGTCCCCTTTCCAGCTGCCTGAAACGCGCAGGCAGACTTGGGAAAAACAGACTTTTCTCTAAAAGTGCTTAGCACTTCCTGAGCCCAGTGGAAGAGATGTTAGCGATAATGGTGCTGTCTTATGCACTGAGTCAACAGAGCAGAAGCAAAGGCATAGAAACCAGCAAGCCATGTGCGGACGCACTGTGCCCAGCTCAAATGCGGGGCAGCGGGGCAGCAGTTCGGGTTCTTGATCCGAACTCCTGAGCAAGCACTATTTACACAAGCCAAGCCAACCCGTCCTCTGAAGTACATTTTCATCACAAGTCTATTTTGAGCACACCCTTTGTTAAGTTGAGACAATTGGCTTCACATTTCAAGCCAAGAAAAATTCCCACCAAATGTGGAGAACACAAACAAGGCTTTGGGGCTGAATGTGTGCAGTCGGCTTGCAACCCGGAGGGCCTCAGAAGAAACACGCCTCCAATGCCCCAGCAGTCTGTCCTCCTAGTTAGAGTGTGCAAGTCTCTTGCCTGAAGCAGTTGTAAAGGAGACAAAAGCAGAGTTTCTGGAGAAACAGCTGTACCCTCTGCCCTTCTTGGCACCCTGGGTGTGGATTTTATTTTGAAACAAGAGGAGGAATGACCTCTCCAAAAGGAATTCCTCCTTTGCATAAAAAGAATGGAAAACCCGTGATTCAGAGTTTGCAGTTCTTGAAACACACTCTCTAGTGTGCTTCCTCTAATATTTACAAAGAACTGCTTTTAAACAGTGACAGCCTCTGTGGCTTCTGGGAACAGAGTCAGACACACAAAGGAGCAAAAGGCCGAAGCCACACCCACTGCCGGTGGGGACCTGGGGCCCATCATCTTCGGGCCTGGACTAGGTTTCCTGCAGCACTGCAGGAGGGACAAGTGGACCTTATCAATATTCAACATCGCCTTAAAACCCTTCAGACTCAGAATTTCACGCACGCACTCCAAGACCAGGGCAGATTGTAAACTGTTCCTTTACAGGGCCAAACATTTTGGCTTTGCTGGTCACATGCTGTCCTTTAGGACTATTCGGCAATGTCCCCACTGTGCAAAAATGGCCAGAGCTGGTTATAAAGCAATGAGCACAGCTATTTTCCAACGAAATGTTAATTTTACTGCTGGGCATTGGGACACACGCTTGTAATCCCAGCAACTTGGGAGGCTGAGGCAGAAGGATCACAAATTCAAATCCAGCCTCAGAAACTTAGCAAGGCCCTAAGCAAATTAGTGAGGCACTGTCGCAAAATAAAAAATAAAAAAGGGCTCAGGATGTGACTCAGAGATTACATGCCCTGGGTTCAACCCTCAGTACTTAAATAAATAAAATAAAATCATTAAAAAATTGTTATTTTACCAAAACAGGTGGCAGCTGGGTTTGGCCTGCAGCCCAGTTTACCAAGCCTTGACTTAGAAGATTTAACTTTCAGGAAATTGGGTAGGATCCTGGCTCCTTTTGAACAGGACCAGGCTTTCAAAGTTTGAGCACCTTCTCACCTGCTTGGAGAGGGCAGAGGATGGTAGACAGCGCCATAGCAGCTCGTGTAAGAATGTGCTGGGGTCTCGTATTCAGACAGCCCTATGCTTAAATGGGTCCTCCAGCTCCCAGAAGCATTTGTAGAAGACACTGGATAAGAATAGAGAGAAATAAAGTTAGTTGAAATATACAAAATGGAAACCATTCGGGTCACATTATAACCAGTGGTGTGGGGAGCGGACCTTAAGGGCCCACATTTGGTTTTTGTTTTCGTGTTGGTGCTGGGGACTGACCCCAGGGCCTCACCCAGGCTAAACATGTCTCCACCACAGCGCCACACCCCTAGTCAAGCCAGAATTTGGAACCCAGGGAGCTCCTTTTCCAGTTTGGTGACATAATTAACAAGTGACATTGGGTAAATAGTTTATCCTCTTTAAGCCTTAGTTTCCTTATCTGTAGAGTGAGGTTAATAACTTACTCTGTATTGATGCAATACCAGGATTAAATAGCTTTAGTGCTTTGCCTGATACAGAGAACATACTCAAGAAATGAAAACCATTACTAGTGGCGCCCACCTACAATTCCAGCAACGTGGAAGGCTGAGGCACAAGGACTGCAAGTTCAAGGCCAGCCTCAGCAATTTAGCAAAACCCTGCCTCAAGAAATAAAAAGTTCTGGGAAGGTAGCTCAGTGGTAAAGTAGGTGCTTAGTCCAGTTTTAACCCCTCGCGCTGCACATGCACACAAGTGCACAAATGATAAGCATCACTATTATTATTAATGGGAAAATGTTAATTGAAAGACAAATTTTTCGAACTGTGAGGTAAACAGCTGAGTGGGGAGGAGACGGTGGTTGGACTCAAAGGCAAGACACATTTCAAACTTTGACATGGAATAAGGTGCTGGGATCTACAAGGACTAATGGATAGGCCATCCAGACACCAACTCAGGAGAGACTCGTTAGACTTCAAAAAGTATATCATGATAATCAAATGGACTTGACAGATATCTATATAATATTTCATCCATCAACATTCAAATATACTTTCTTCCCACAGCTCATGAAATCTTCTCCAAAACAAACCATATTTTAGATAGTAAAACTTGGCAAATACAAAAAAAGATTTCATGTAATTCCTTCCATCTTTCTCTGATCATAAGAGGATAGAATTAGAAATCAACACCAAAAACCCTATAGAAACTATATAATTACATGAAGATTGAACAATACACTTTTGAATTATGAATAGGTGATAGAAGAAATAAGGGCAGAAATTTAAACACTCTTAGAATCAAATCAGACTAGTGATACAATACACCACAACCTCTGGGAAACTGTGAAGGCAGTTCTAAGAGGAAAGTTTATAGCTATACATGCCTATATAAGAAAACCAGAGCCCCGTCATTGAGAAGGAGGTCTAGTATCATGTTTTAAATCTGGATAAGGTGCAATGTCATACAACCTAAGGCATTTGTAGAGATGTATTGGGAAGGAGGAGGGGAGGGATAAGGGTAAGTAATTGGGGGGGGCTCTTGGGGGTAAATCTAATTTTCAGAATTTATATATATATATATAAAATATTATTACATTAGAAGCCTGTTTGTTCAACAAATAAATTTCTGAATAAAAAAAAATAAAAAAGAATTTAATAAAGTTACAAACTTTAATCCTAAAAAAAAGAAAATCAGAGCAATCCCCAAAACAACCTAATGCATTGCAAGGACCTTGAAATAAAAAAAAAAAGAACAGAATAAAAAACTAGTAGAAGGAAGGAACTTCTAAAGATCAGAGCTGAAATCAGTGAAATTGAGAATAAAAAAATAATATGAAGGAATAATGAAATGAAGAGATGGTTCTTTCAAAAGATAAACAAAAGTGATAAGCCCTTAGCCAAACCAATGAAAAGAACAAAAGAGAAGACCTAAATTAATAAAATTAGAGATGAGGAAGCATCACAGACATCACACACAGGAATCGAGAGGATCATTAGGGACTATTTTGAAAACTTATACTCAGATAAATTGGAAAAACTTTAAGTTAGGGGTACATTTCTAGACACATAGGACCTGACAAAACTGAACCAAGAGGACCTAGAAAGCCTCGATTAATATCTAGCACTGAGATAGAAGCAGTAATAAAAGGACTTCTAACAAAGAAAAGCCCAGGGCCAGATGGATTCTCAGCTGACTTCTACCAGATCTTTAAGGAAGAACTAATGCTAATGTCCTTCAAATCACTTCATGAAATAGAAAAGTACAGAAAACTTCCAAATTCATTCTACGAAGCCAGTATCACATTCATATCAAAACCAGACAAGGACATATCAAGGAAAGAAAGCTACAGACCAATATCCCTGATAAACTTAGGTGAAAAAATCTTTAATAAAATATTAGGAAATCACATTCAACAACATATTAAGAAGATTTTACATCATAAGCAAGTTGGTTTCATACCAGGGATGTAAGAATGCAAGGACAGTTTAACATGCAAATCAATAAATGTAATTTACCACATAATCAGAAATGAAGACAAGAATCACAGTCACCTCAATAGATGCAGAGAAAGCCTTGGATAAATTAAGCACACATGGATAAAGACACTGAAGAAACCAGAGATAGAAAAAAGCTACCTCAATATCATAAAAGTCATATACAACAAACCTAAAACCAACATCATACTGAATGGAGAAAAACTGAAAGCATTTCCTTTAAGTCCAGAACAAGACAGTATAGGCTAGAAATTGTGGTCAGAGCAATAAGGCAAGAGAAGGAAATAAAAGGGATAAAAATAGAAAAAGAAGTCAGATGACCATTGTTTGTGAATGATATGATCCTATACTTGGAAGATCCAAAAAGTTCTACCAGAAGACTGTTAGAGCTAATCAACAAATTCAACAAAGTAGCAGATTACAAAAGCAACATACAAAAATCAATAGCTTTCCTTTACATCAACAATGAATCTGCTTGGAAAGAAATCAGGAAAACAATAGCATTCAAAATAGCCTCAAAAACAAACAAAACAAACAGAAAAGCCCCAAAGCAAATCTAACAAACAAACAAAAACTAAATACTAAGTCTAACCAAGGAGGTGAAAGACTTCTACAATGAAAACTATAGAACATTGAAGAAAAATATTGAAGGAGACACAAGAAGATGGAAAGGCCTCCCATGTTCATGGATAGGCAGAATTAATGTTGTTAAAATAGCATGTTACCAAAAGCAATATATAGATCCAATGCAATCTCCATCAAAATACCAATGACATTCTTCACAGAAACAGAAAAAGCAGTCCTAAAATTCATTTGGAAGAACAAAAGATCCAGAATAGCCAAAGCAATTTTAAGTCACAAAAGCAAAGCAAGGAGGCCCCCTAATTAATCCCTGACCCCAAGCTATGCTATAGAGCTATAGCAACAAAAACTGCGTAGAACTAGCGTAACAATAGACACACAGACCAGGGGTGTAGAATTGAAGACACAGAGACACACCCGCACAGATGCAGTCATCTGATCTTCACAAAGTTGACAAACACACACGTTGGAGAAAAGACAGCCTTTTTAACAAATGGTACTGGAAAAACTGGTTATCTATCTGTAGAAGAATAAGACTAGATCATTATCTCTTGCCCTACACAAAAGTCAACTGAGGACAGATAAAAAACCTAGGAATTAGTCTTTGCAACTATACAACTATGCACATGAAAGTATGCATCTGCTAGCATAAAACATAGGGTCCACTCCAGCACAGACGCACAGGCAAGGACGTTCTCAACAGAACCCCTCAAGCCCAGGAAATAATGCCAACAGTTAACAAATGGGATGCCAGCAAATTAAAAAGCTTCTGCACAGCAAAGGAACCAATTAAGAATGTGAAGAGAGAATCTACAGAATGGGAGAAAAATCTTTGCTAGCTACTATTCTAAGAGAGGATTAATATCCGCAATATACAAAGAATTCCAAAAAATTAACACCAAAAGAATGAATAACTCAATGAATAAATGGGCAAATGAACTAAACAGACACTTCTCAAAAGAAAACAAAGGCCAATAGATATATATGAAAAAATATTCAACATCATTAGAAATTAGAGAAGTGCAAATCAAAGCTACATTGATGACAGCCACCAAGAATACAAATAATAAATGCTGAAGAAGATGTGAGGAAAAAAGCCACTTTTACACTGTTGGTGGGGCTGTAAATTAGTAGACCCACTGTGGAAATCGGTATAGAGCTTCCTCAAAAACTAGGCAGGGAACACAATGTGGCCCAGCAATGCCACCCCTCAGAGCTCATCCTAAACAACTGCAGTCATCCTACAGTGACTCATGCCTTCCCATGTTTACAGCAGCACAGTTCACAATGGCCAATGATGAATCAACTTAGGTGCCTGTCAGCGGATGGATGGATGAAGAAAATGTGGTAAACAGACACGGTGGCATTTCATCCAGCCACAAAGAAGAAAGAAATTAGGTCATTTTCAGGAAAATGGATGGAACTGGAGACCACTGTGTTAAGTGAAATAAGCCAAACTCAGGAAGTCAACGGTCACATTTTCTCTCATTTGGAAGCTAGACCAAAGTAAGGAAAATAAAGGGAAAATCCCATAAAAATTGAAGAGAGATCAACAGAGTAGAGGAAAGGAACCAGGGGGATGAAGTTGGGAAGAGAAAGGGGAAATCCTGGGGAGTGATATTGGCCAAATTATATTGTTATGTTGTGCACCTGTACAAATATGTAAAAACAAATCCCACCATTACATACAATTACAATGCACCCGTAAAAACACGGAAAAATGGGGCTGGTGTGGTGGCTCAGTGGTAGAGCGCTTGCCTGGCATGTGTAAGGACCCAGGTTCAATCCCAAGCGCCACATACACAACTAAGTGGAGGGAAACAAAAACCAGGTGAAAAAAAATAATTTGAAGAAGTTAACGCTTCCTTTCTCCTTAAAAAAATACCGAAAATTTTCAATTAAAATATTTTTTTTAAAATAACACGCCCTCCCCCCAATCTCTTATAGGGACAGAATCTTTCTTTGCAGCCTGTGGTGGCTAAACACAGGCTTCAGCTGTAAGTAAGACGGTGAGTCTGGATTTGTTGGAGTCCTTTGGAGGAAAAGTTCTGCCAGGAACCAGTTGAGACCTGGCTATTCCTCAGCCCAAGGCCTGCTGCCCACCAGGAAAATCAAGGTATATATTTTGTCTTAAAAAGGTAGTGAGGTGGGCTGGAATGATGGCCCAGCAGTTACGGTGCTTGCCTGGCATGCAGGAGGACACCAGTTCGAACCCCAGCACTATATATACAACTAAGTGTTGGAGAAACAAAGGACAGATGGAAAACTAAATAAAGTTGATTTTGTCTCTCCCTTTCCCACTCTATCCCCTCTTTAAAAAAAAAAATGGTAGGGACTGAGGATAGGAGCTGGTCCAGGAAGAAGAGGGTTGGTCTTGCAGAGGGTGGAACCAGCACACGACAGAGCACGATTTGTACGCCTTGTCCCTGGGTGCTGGCTCTGTGACCAGGTTGCCCCACACCTAGGAACCACACTGTGTCCACAGTGCCTGCAATTACACAGGACTCAAACGTCAGCACAGCCCACCTCCCTCCTGCTCCTCTCTGCTTCTGTTCCTGGCGACTGACCTTCCCTCCTCTCGCACACCTACAAAGCACCTGCGATTGCCACAGGATGAACATCCCTCTGTTCATCCTCTGAATTGCTCTGTGGCCCTCGGGGCCACATGGTTCTGATCAACAGGTGGAAGACTCTTGCTCTGAGCTTCCAAGAATGATCGCAAACTACGTGGAGGCTCTCAGGTTCAGTGGTCCCGATGCCAAGCTGGGGGAGATTTCCGACCCCACTGTGCACCAACTTTGGAGCTTGGGCACAGTCATTCAATCTCTCTAGGCCAGCGCTGCCTGGGCTGCACAGTCTGCCTAACAGTGGCACTCCCTGTACCGAACCGCTGCAGGCACCGTACGCGAGAGCACACGACGAGCCCAGGAAACCACGTGGCACTGCCCACAAATGCCAGTCCTCATTTCTACTAAAGCCAAGTCACTGAGAGAACCTTCTGGTGGCTGGCAGGGACCACCAAAGTCACAAGTAGTTTGGCAAATAATTGGGAATGTATCTGCCCATGAGGATGATGTGTGTAACCCATTTCTATAGCTATTATACAAGACAGGAAGGAGGAACATTCCAGAACTGATCCCATCCATTCAACCCCTTAGAAAGTGATGCTCTTGGTCCAGGGCTGAATCCGGTGGTGTGTAGCAGGGCTGTGCTGCCTGAACTGGGAAGCACTCTCTCTGCTCTCACTCTTGTCCCAGATACTGTGCCAGCAGCCGGGGCTCCAGGGTCCTGACAGTGCTGCACCTGTACCTCCCTGGGCAGCCCCATGCCCGTCCCCAGGCATCTCTCCTTCCTTGCCGGCTTTCCGCCTTGTGGTACTCTGCCCAGGTTTGTTCTGTGAATGTTTTCCATGTCACGCCCTGAACTTTGGGGGGAAGAAGTGTTCTCTAAATCAGAGCCATAAAAAACAAGAAACAACGATAGAAGTATTAGATGTGGTCAGAGAGGGGCAGCCTGAGAGCAGGTCCAAAGTCCTGCACACACAAGGGAAAAGTGAACCCAAACAGAACTTGCCATGGCAACACCTCTTGTCAACAGGAGGCTTTTAAAGGTGCAGTTCAGGCTGTCAGCAGTTGGGAACCCCACACTATGACTGTGCAGGTGCCCTTTGAAAGCTCCTGACCTCAGCTTTCCACGTAGTTCATTCATTCCTTTGAGTTTTAAATGTGGTATTTCTCACACATTCCTCATGCTGCTAAGTGGACCCTGAGCTCCCTGAGGCCAGGAACTGCCTCACCGCTGAGACCTCAGCACACTGCGTGCGCTCTTCAGATGTCATGAGTCGTGGCAGACCCCTCTGCAGCCCCCTCCTCTACTTGGTCCTCAGCATGGGCAGGCCTGGGCGGCAGGTCCCTCGCCAAAGCTGGTGGAGGGTCTGAAGGGGAAGCTCTTCCCTGATAGAATCACCCCTGAGAAGCCCTTACCCCAACCCTGAAGTGGGTCAAATGTGCCAGCTCCGGTGGGGGCACGAGCCCCTGCAGCTTCCTTCCCAACAGTCGCTAGCCTGACCCACCCTCATGCTGCCTGGGGATGCAGCTGAGCCCCTAATGCTTCCTGCTTACCTCAAAGGTTTACCCTGTCCCTTCCAATGTCAACCCTCAATGACCCAGCACATCCAAGAGCCATGATTGATAATGAAAGACCCAGAAGGGGCACGTGTGCAGGTCCCGATGCAGTGCAGTGTGTGGGGAAGGTGTTTGGCCGTGAGCCCACAGCCATGTCATCAAGTCACACTTTGCAAAGGTGTTGCATGGAATGGTGACCCTCTAATGGCCCTGGAGAGGGTAGTTCTGGTGATTGGGGACTGTGGCTACTGAACTCGGTGGCACGTGCTCCCGCAGCACTCTTACCTGAGGAGTAGGAGGACGCCCGACTGCTCGGAGAGCAGGGCACCTGCAGCCCGGCGAAGCCCAGGCACCTCTGGGAGCCCCTGTCGGAGTCGAAGCTCGTCTGTGGGCTGTGCCCCTGATCCTTCTGCCCAGAGGCACGCTGGTACCAGCCGCGCAGGTGCTCAGCCACCAAGGCCTTGTGGATGTTTTTGGTGATGTGCTCCGCTGTCACGGCAGCCCTCCTTGGCAGCCGGAGGGTGGCGTAGGGGTTATGGGGCACGTGGTCCACCTGGTCCTCGTGGAAGGACCTGCAGTAGTCCCGCTGGCGATCACACCCGTAGTGGGCCGAGGACCGGTAGGAAGGATTGACAGTGTACTGTCCCTCTGTGTCATTCTCATAGACGCAGCCCCCGCTGTAATACAGGTCACACTCTGCATACGGCGGGTATCCAGCGATGTAGTAGCTGGAAGGTGGCTCCTGGCTCCTGGAGCAGATGCCGCTCCTCGAGCTGTCCTTGGGGGCCAGGTTGGGCATGCTTCCTGAACTGGAAGCGCACACGTTCTGTTTCTTTGACCTCCTCCGGCCCCTGGCGCGGGTGTCCAGAGTCTGGGTGGTGTAGCAGGGGCCTGCGGCGGGCGTCACACAGTAGTACTCCGTGCTGGACTGGCTGGTGTATGAAGACCCGTCATCCAGGATCTCGGTGCTGCTGCTTCTTCGGGATTTGGAGAGGGAGAAAAATGGCTGGTCACCGTCCAGGTCAGAGAGCAAGTGGGATCGCGACTCCAGGCTGCCGCTTCGCTGGCGGCAGTGCTGAGATGAAGATTCGGGTCTGGAAGAGAAGAAGGCAAATGTGTAGGGAAAAGAAGGAAGCAGGACCCCATGGAGGAAGAAGCACACCATGGCGAATGGTTTCCTGGCTCCCGCCGGCAGCAGGCCTTTCAAGGTTTCTGAGGCTGATCGCACATCATAGTCTACCTGTCCCATAACCCACTGCCCACGTGTGCTGCCCCAGCCAGAGGAGAAAAGAACCAGGTCGGTCAGTTGTGAGACCAAATTGCTCCCCAAGGGGAGGGAAGATTTGAACCGCAACCAACCCAGAAAACACCTCAACAGAACATGGGGACAGGGTAGACTAGCAGGGGGACTGCATGACAGAGCAGAGCAGGGGCCCCAGGGACAGTCTTCTGTGCTGCTATATCCCAGCAGCATGAACTCGGGCACGATACTTAACCTCTCTGTCTTAGTAAAAGGAGACAGAAGCAGTATCTAATATCCGCTGCACAATAGGCTTGTGGTGGTGACTAAATAATAAAACAGTACGCATAAAACATTTAGTACAGCACTCAGCCACACTCCCAAATGTGGTCACTGTTATCTGTATCCTCACCATTGAAGAACGAATGGTAATATCTGGTGGGGAAGTTAAAGTACTAAAAATCCAATATGTTCCTGGGCAAATTATGTGTTTTCTTTGCTGACATATTGGAAACTGTGTCAGCAGAAAGTGTGGAAACACGGCCCTACTCAGCAAGTCATGGAAAACACAGCAAAGCAAGATGGACCCGAAGCCCACAGAGCCGGGGGCTTACTCCAGGTGGCTGCTGCTATAGGCATTGCGGGTCAGGACGGGCGTGGTGGGCATGCTGCGTCCTCCCTGCGGCCGCCTCTCCAGGGTCTTGTAGGGGCTGCTCTGTGCTGACAGCATTTCTCTGTGATGAGAAAAAGAAAAAGAACTCAAGAAACGGTGAGCCTCTTAAGCCCTCTTGCAAACTTGTCCTCAGCTGCTAAGAGACTTCTGGGAGGAGGTGGGGAGGGAGTGTAGGCAGAGAGAAGGACCAGGATGTTGGGGGGCCAAGAGGAGTTTCAGGGGAAGCACATGTGGCCTGCACTCTGGGTCATGAATATGAGAAGATCAAGTTCAGCCAGCCTGGGCAACTTGGCCAGACCCTGTTCCAAAGGAAAATGTTAAAGTGACTGGTGGCACGGTTCAGGGCAGAGCACCCTTGTCTAGGATTGCCCCCCAGTGGGAGCAGACTCAGAGGAAGGAGAGTAGGGGCCAGGCAGGCCTTGAGGGCCGCACGGTCTCAAAGCAACTACTTACTTTGTAGTGGCTCTTAGATGTGGCTCAGTGGTAGAGCGCTTGCCTGGCATGTGCAAGGCCCTGAGTTCAATCCCTAATACTGCAAACAAAGCTTTCTAAGGCACTGGTGAGGCAGCTCAGAGGTAGAGCAGGCTCTGGGTTCAATCTCCAGCACCGTCAGCCCCTCACCACCCCCAAAGGTTTCTGAATGAATTTGTACTTATTACAAAGGATGCCAAATTCATTATAAAAAAGTTGAAGAGTACAAAAAAAAGAAAGAAAAACTCAGATGCCCATACTCCCAGTGCAGCATGAAACACAACATAAACGGCTTCACATACTTTTCCTAAGCACATATACACAGACGCATCTGTACTTTTCAATGAAAATTATATCTTGTCTTCCTTCTTGCCTGCCTGTCTGCCTGCCTGCCTGCCTGCCTTCCTTCCTTCCTTCCTTCCTTCCTTCCTTCCGCCCACATGGGGGATTGAACCTAGGAGCCCTCCTACCACTGAGCTACACCCCGAGCCCTTGTCCTCATTTTAAAAAAAAAAAATAGTGTTGATCCATGCAACTAAATTTTGGGGCCTGCACTGATTTGTCACTTTTGAGATCCTGGTCTTGTGGCACAAAAACACTGTATTCTCTATACACAAAACACTGAGTTAAGTCCCATGTTATTTCCTGTCACCTGGGTTTGGCTGAGCAGTATTTAATGACAGTTCCCTCTGAGCAAGGGTTACGAACCTGAACTTTGGACAGTGTACGTGGTGTAGTTTGGGTCTGGAAATCCCTCAAAGGCCCATGCACTGAAGTCTGGGTCCCAGCAGGTGCTACTGGGAAGTATGGAAATGGTGGGGGCCTGGTGGAAGGACGTGGGTTGTCCAGGCATGCCTGGGAGGGGGCCTGGACTCTCTGCTTTCCCGTCCCCATGAGGGGAGCAGCTCTGTTCTGCCAGACGCTCGCACCAGGATGTTCTGCCTCACCGCAGGCCCAGACCCAGCATGGATCAGAACCTCCAAAACTGTTGCCCAAAATAAACCTTTCCTCTTTATAAGTTGTTTAATTGAAGACTTTTGTCACAATAACTCAAATGTAAATAACACAATACCCAAATCCAAATGAGAATCAATGTCCCTGTAACTTAATATAAACCAAATACACTTTAAAACCAAGAACTAAATGTTTTTTGAAAAAAATCTCTTAAAAATACTTCCCCTTGCTACCAATAATGAGATCTGGGTTAGGTTCTCTGCCTCCGTTTTACAAGTGAGCACCCTCTGAAAGGATCAATAAAAACGAGTAAAAATGTGGCACCAGACTGAAAGCCTTGCTGGCAGGAGGCCGAGCCTCCAGAGATGACCTCTTACCTGGACTGCCTGGCATCTGCAACCGGCTCACCGACAGACGACTTTCTGAAGTGGAATCGCTCAAGGCCGAGGGACTTGGGGGGAAGGATCCTTGGGGAGTGAGGTACTGAACTTGGTCGCTGCCCAGGAAGAGCGAAGGCATCACTGGCTAAAATAAGGTAATGAAAGGATAAGACCCAAGGGGTTAGCACACCAGCCCATCAAACCCTTGCAGCATCGCAGGGGAACAACTGAAGATCTGATGGACAGGTATTCTTCCAAAGCTGGTCTTTCCAGAAATAACTTTCCAGAAATAACAATGACTATTATGTTTTATATACTAGAAAAAAATGAGTCACTGAGAACTCCCTTTGGGCCTGAAGAGATGTTTGCTAATTCAGCAGGGGCCAGTCTAAGCAAGGAGGTCACTCAAATAGACTGGGTGACACTGTGGCTTCTAAAATGTTTACTGAAGACAGTCTCCACTGTGCCAAAGGCTGAGAAGAGACTGGCTGATGGTGCTGTTCACCTTCTTAGGCCTCTGCGGCCAAAGGTTCGCAGTGTTACACAGTGTCACTGCAACCTTTTAGGGCTGCCACCAACGTCTCCAAACCTCAGCTTAAAGGAAGAATTCTGAAAGGTGGAACTTTAGGCACCACTAAACCTAGGGGCAGATAAAGCCGTAAGCTGGGAAGGTGACACTCTGTCTCAGCGTGAAGCCCCTTCCACCAAGAAACTACTGAACCAACACAGGCCCCCATACCAGGTGAGCCCCGGCATGAAACAGTGACCTGCAACCAGATTTGTAAGAAAAAGAGAATAAACTCTGCTTCTCTGGAAAATGGTGAGGATCAGAGTTTATGCTTTGGCTCCCTTGTTTTGGAATTGGACCCGAGATACAGAAAATGTCGCCAGAGGGAAAACCTCGGTGGTGGCCTCTGCATTGCGCACACAGTTCTCTGTGAGTCTGTGACGACTTTGAAATGAGGAGTCAGAAAGTATCCTTCCGGCCTCAAATCCTTATCGAGAGACTGACTTCCTTCTGTTGTGGTTTCCTGATTCCCCAAGGCCCTTTCTGTCTTTAATGCAGAATTAACCCAAGTAGATTAGGAACTGTATACCTCCTTGCCCACCCATTCTGCATAAATGAGTTAGCGTATTACACTTTTCACAAAAGAAAACCTAGTAGGCTTTACTTAAATTGAAAAACAATCTCAGTGTTCCGAATGTGGTGTAGGTTTAATATGTGGTATTTTTAAGCAAGCAGGAGGAGCCACTTACGATCGTCACAGGTGGTGGTGTCTGACAAGGAGCTGCTCTCCGAGGGGATTATGTCATCTGTGAACAGAGACACTGCCTTTAGGACACTGGGCGTTTGCACAGCTAGGTGAGAGCCACAGCACTATTTCCCATGGCGTGTATTTTATTCAAACTTAAACAAATCCAATAACTACAGTGCATGAGGAATAATAAACCGTTAGAACTGACTCATTTACCACTGAAGATAAGAACATCCTACGCACTGTACACACACCATGATGGATTAGAGCTATCCCTCCATGTCGTAGGAGGTCGGTTCCAGGAACCCTACGGGTACCAGAATCCAAGGACGCCCAAGATCCTCCTGTGAAATGGCACAGGATCTGCGTGTTCCCGCACAGTTAAACCAACCCTGTTTTGCTTTGTCAAGAGTTGTGTTGTGTTGTAGGGGCAGTGGCAAAAGGAAACCCTGTGTCTGTTCAGTGCAGAGAAGGCTTTTCTCCCGAGAGTTTCCCACCGGAGGCTGGTTGGATCCGCAGGCGTGGGACCTGGGTTACTGAGGGCTGACGCTATTCTAAATTGGGAACGAGGTCCAGGGAGTTTGGTTTTAACTAGTTTTCAAGGTTTCCTCTCCACTGGAAGAAAAATTCACCCTCTACATTTAGCACGTGACAACTACCAAAAGAAGATTCAGGCCCCTCTTGTCACGGACTCCATGCTTTTAGCTGCATTTGAGCCTCGTTTGAGAATGCTCTGCTGGTCCAAGTTGGTTTCGGGGCTCTCGCTAAAGAAAACGGTCTTTTGCTCATGGAGTGGTACAGGAGCTCTCCAAGTGCACCAGAGTCCCACGCTGCTGGCTTAGGGCTGAGAAACTGCTCTGGAGCTGTCCTGCACACAGTAGGCTCTGTCCTGCACGCAGCAGGCTCCAGCCTCCACCCCCAGGTGTCAGCAGAACCCCACCCTCAGTTGTGACAACTGAAAGTGTCTGCAAACATGCCAAATGCTTCTGGAGGCAAAACTGCCCCTGGTTGAGAGCCACTGAGTCAGACAGACCTGGGTTTTGTCACCCACTGCAGTGAGACCTTAGGCAGATTACTGACTCCCTCTACGCACCATCTGGCCCAACTCTGAAATGGAGAAAACAACAGTGTCTATCACATAGCACCCAAGTGGAACCCTGAATGACATAACAATGTAGAGATGTCAGCCCAGCTCCTGGCCCAGAGCAAATGCTCAAAAACTATCAGTGATGTTCCTACTTCGTCCCCTACAGCTAGCACTGTGGCTAGAAATTACAACCGGAATGCTCTGAGTTTCACCGCTAATATTAGCATCAAATGTTAAACACTGTGTCCAGGGAAGAGACAGCTCCAATGTGTAGACACACTTCTGCAAAACACTCCAAGCAGTCTGTTGACCAAAGGTTCCAGGCAAATGCTACATCTAAACACAGGCTTCAAAGCCACCTCTCCCTCCAATCGCAAATGCTAATTTCTAATTAGCCACTCTCTTAATTAGCTGCTCAGTGGCACTTGCAGGTGAGGTGCTAGGGTGCTCAGCTGTTGGGCACATTAAAAAAAAATCTATGCAGAAGATGCTCCACCACCACACCATCTGTTGCCCAAACGTCAGCTGAGTCCTGAGTCTGAGGATGAATGGGCTACAATAAATGGCGTGAGAGCTCAGGGCCCTGTTCAGCACCATCTCTGTGGCCAGAATGTACCAACTGGCCTGGTGGAGCGGACTGCACATTCCTAGCCAAGCCGCCTGGAATTCCCCAGCTGCAGCTGACTAACACTTGATGCCTGCACATGCCCTCTCCAGAAGCCACATCTCTGCTGCCTGAATCATAGGCCCTCGACCTGAGCTCATTCCAAACCCAGTCACCATATTCTACCAAATCTCCTTTGTCCCAGTAAAAAAGAAAAAACTGCCAATTATGATTGAACACACCATCTAGATTATAAACCATCTCAGCTTCACAGGCATTAAAAAAGAAGTCCTGAAATCAAAGAAATACAATCACATTTCAATCGATTACCAAGGATAAAAACCATGCCTATATAATACCCAGTTAGACTTGAAATCGACATAAATGAAATGTCTCAGCTTTTTTTGAATATAAAAGTCACAGAAGTATGATGTTGAGGATCTAGAAAATGCAAAAGAGTATCATACTTGAAATTCCACAGCTACTAGTAGTTTGAAGTAGCTCCCAAGCTGTGTTCACGCTCATGCCTACATAAAGTTGGGGCCACTCAGCGGTTACCCTCTTGTCTCTCTCTTTGCATTCCTTCTACCCTACCACCATTTGTCCTGGTCTTTAAACAGCCTCTGCAAGGGACAGCAACTGTAAGCGCTTTTCTCCAGCTGTGTGCATGGAGAGGGAGGTCCCTCAGGAGATGCAGGTCTGCTGGATTGGAAACCTTTCAGAAACTACGGGGTGAGGCCCAGCTCTCTCAAGACCTGGCAACATTAGCCCAGTGAAAATGTGTCTTAAAATGAACCAATCTTGCTGTGAAAGCTCTTCCATCCTGATAGTTAAAGCAATGCAATAGCATCGCATTACCACAGTGAAAGAGTCACTGCGAATCAAGTCGACAAACTGTAATACTGAAATTCCAGACCAGTTTTACCCTAAGCAACTTTCAATCCTTGTCTTTCTTCTGACCCTTACCAAATGAACAGGTGTAGAAACACTACATACCATTGAGCTTACTCTGGGACCCGAAAATCTCCCCCAGCTACTAACCTGTGGCCCCGCCTGTGGCTTTCTGGCTGGGTTTCTTTCCGCATCTGATTCGGTACTCGTTGATGGCATTTTCCATCTCCTGAAGTTTCTTCACTGCGTCTGTGTAATCTTGCTTTCGCTTTTTCTTCACTGTCTTACACAGGTCTGGCTCGTTGGCGAGTTTCTTTGCGGCTTCAACCAGCTTTTGCTGTATTAGGAAGTTGCTTTCCAGTTCCTGTAAAGCTGGGTCCTGCATGTAGACCATACTATTTTAGCTTCATGAGCACAGACCCACCCTCTCTCACATGTTGGATAATAAAAACATTTCTTATGCATTCTTAAACCTGGGGCTGAGAATAAAGTCTTCCCAAGTTGTAATGCATCCTCAACCCTGAACAGCTTCTTCGAGAAAGACAAGGCAATTCCTCTTATCTTGAACTTCTCCTTAGCCCAAACTCTTGCCTGTCAAGGAGGGACGTGAACTGTCACTGCTTTCAGTTGGCTGGATATAGGTGTACTCTTCAAGAAGAGATTCTTAACCCGAAACTCACGAAGGCGGGAAGTTATGTGCACATGCATAGCTTTAGAGGCACACAAACTCAGGCTTGAGTCCTGGTTGCATGGCCTGAAAATACAGCTTAATTTTTTTTTTTTTTAGAGAGAAACAACTTTATTTAGTTTTTCACATGGTCTTAGTTGCTGTAACACTTAGTTGTGTACGTGGTGCTGGGGTTTGAACCCAGGTCCTCGTGCTTGCCAGGCAAGTGCCGAAACCGCTGAGCCACCGCTCCAGCCCCACAGCTTAATTTTTTAATGCCTCATTTTTTTTCATTTATAAAAGGAGGATTGTACCCCAAAATGTGAACAACCAATGAGATAATGTATGTGCACTGCTTAGTCAGAGCTGGGTACAGAAGTGAGCCACTCAGTAACAGCAAAGCTCCTCCTCCTGTTGACAGAAACAGCTATTGTTTTCTAAAGTTAAGGTGGCTCAGTTTCTGCAAGAGACACGTAGGGTCTTATCGGCTGATAAGGTGTGAATGAGAAGCGCCACGCTAGCTAGCGACATCTCTTAACTATACTGAGTGCTGTCGGTACATTATCTCATGCCATGCTTGTTGAATCCCTCAGAGGAAGGTCCAAAATTACTTCCATTCTGCAGACAGAGACTAACTCCTGAGAAATGAGACTTTAGCGAAATCAAACTATTTGCCAAAGGCTAGTTTTAAGCGAAAGAATAATGCTAAAGCTCTTAATTCTTATAAACTCTTTCTCAATTTATAAACATTGTTCATCAAACGTTCTCTAAACCAGTGAGAAGTAAGCTCCACTTTAATTGAAGTGTGTGTGAAAGAGAGTTTAATTTGGCCTTCGTTATCCATTTCCATGCTGAGATAAAAATGTTCAGCGGTGGCTCCAAAACCAGAGGAGGGCTGGCTCAGTGGCAGAGCTCCTGCCCAGGGTGCACAAGGCCCGGGGTTCCATCCCCAGCACCGGGAAAAAACAACACGAACACACACAAACGAGGATGCTGGCCCAGGGGCACAGTCCAGGGGCTGCTCCTACCTCCTCGCTGGGCAGCAAGTTGTCATCCAACTTGAAGGCAGTGCCCACCCGCCTCCTGACCTGCGGGGGCTTCTCGCCTGCGCTCAGAGGGTACTCCTTCGGCACTCTGCCCGTGAGCTCCTGCAAAATAGCGCAGGCTCCACAGCTGGTCATGGGCACAGGTGCCCAAGCCCACTGCAGCCCAATGCAGAGCCCACTCACGGCCTCTCGCAGGCAGATCTTCCGCAGCTCCTCGACTTTCTTCAGGAGTTTCTCCTGCAACAGCTGCTCCTTCTTCTTGAGCTCCAGGATCTTCTCTCGCTTCTGCTCCTCACTGGCTTCCGAGTCCTGAGAACCTGGGTAGGAAGGGCAGGGAGGCAGGGAGGCTGAGCCCAGGCACATTTCCTTCTCACGGAAGGACAAAGGGGCTTGCAGCCCAGCTCGCTAGCAAGGGGCAGCCTATGTCTTTTCTCGTTGTTAAAGAACATAATTAAAGGAAACTAGAGAACATTTTCTCAAGCTTCAGGGCATCGAGACCTTGTAAGAAAACCAGCTTTCTGACTTTGGCTCCGCCATTCTGGAAGTGATAACAAAATGCTTTGTGTTTCAGACACACCCAAAGAAAATGTCCTTTTCCTTTTTCTTTTTTTGAACCCAGGGGCTCTTAATCACTGAGCCACATCTCCAGCCCATTTTATTTCTTATTTTGAGGTAGGGTCTCACAAAGTTGCTAAGGCTGGCCTTGAACTTGCGATCCTTCTGTCTCAGCCTCCTGAGCTGCTGGGATTGTAGGCATGTATCATGCTCCTGGCAAAATGTCCTTTTTCTAAGCAGACAAAAGGCAGGGCATTTCTGCAAAGGTGTACTTCGGATGCTCCATCAGAAGGGAGCAAGCCAATATTGAGGAAGGCTGAGGAAGGCTGAGGAAGGATGAGGAAGGATGAGGAAGGGTGAGGAAGGGTGAGGAAGGGTGAGGAAGGCTGAGGAAGGCTGAGGAAGCCCAGGGAAGGCGCTGCACTTCAGCTACAAAGCCGACAATGAGTTTGGGTGGGGACATCACCAGGCACCTTCGTGCCAGGAGATTCCAGAACCCCCCGAGGGAGATATAGGGGCCACTTTTCTGCCTGTGGTCATGCTTGTGTAGCATTTTACATTATGTGGAGGACTGGTCGGTGATCTGTGTCAAGAATAAACACTGAGAGAATGCAATGGAAATTGTGGGGAGAAAGTGTCCTTTCAAGCCACCCCTTGGTACTCACTCTCTGTGCATCTAAAGCTTCTTCCACAGCTTGTTTATAATTTAACTTTCTTCAGACCCTCTTAAAAATATAGTTGTGAAACTATATTCTGATATACTTTACATCTGAAATAATGGGTTAAAATATATATTCTAAAATGGTTCAGAACCAAAAAAATTTCAAACATTAAAGATGGCTTGCATGTTTTCTAACCCTGAATGTTACCTGAGGATATCAAGCTGCCATTGCTGGCCATGATGAACTGACTCTTGGCCTCCAGGGTCACCAGTTTGGACACCCTTTGTGTTCCAGTCTCTGTCAAATCCATTGCAATATCGTCTAAACTCCTGGCTGAAGGAATCTTTGCCTACAAGACATCCAACATTAAGACAGAATTAATGCAACTAAAATACCTTAAATTAATAAAATGCTTAAGTGACTCTATAATAAAAATGTCAGCGCAGAGGACAATTTAGAATTTTTATATATTAAAGTGACATTCTCGAGGGGGGAAGCATAAGACAAACTTTGCATCTAAAATGTTTCAATGGCTATAGAAGAGGTTCATGGCATGGTTTAGTCACTAACTTTAAAATGTCACAAGTGTACACGTGCGGGCATTATGCGTGCTGATCTTATAACTTTTAAAGCACATCTCTCTCTGTATATCTCCCATATTTTATTTATTTTTTTAGCATTAGTTTTATACATTTTAAATTTTAATTGACATAGGAATTGTCCATATTCATGGGGGTACAATGTGATATTTGGTTATACTTAGACAATGTGTAATGATTAAACCAGGGTAATTAGCATTCCCTCATCTCAAATATTTATCATTTGTGTTGGAAACTCTATATCCTCTCCTCTACCTATTTTGAAATATACGATATATTATTGTTAACTGTATTCACCCAATTTCAAACTTTTTTCCTTCATCTTTATTTTTTATTCATTTATTTATTTTTTATTAGATGATATAGAGTTACAATTGAGGGGGAAACATTATCAAACATTCAAGAACAAATGTATATATACTTAGTTATCCAGGGCTAATGCCATGTCATGGATGCCCAGTTTGGGTTCTCCATGTTACTGTTTCCCCCAGAAGAACCCCTGAGTTAAATGGATATCTCGTGGAGGTCAGAGATCACCTTCTGAGATGATTCCCCTATATTCGCATCCTCCAGTCTCCTAAGTGATTTTCCTAAGCCCTCCCCCAACCCTGTCCCCCAGCCTACGCCTCCAAGTATCCTAGGGAGTCATCTCTCTGTTGAGATAAGAATCATACAATTTGAAGTTATTATTAGCTTAGCTATCTAACATACTGCTTCCCCATGTATTCTAGCTTCCACAGATGAGAGATACCATTCAGCCCTTGAGTCTCTGAGATTGGGAGACTTCACTTAGCATAATTCTTTCCATCTCCATCCATTTGATTTCAAAAGCCATAATATCGACTTCTCTAACGGCCGAGTAATATTCCATTGTATATATGTACCAAAGTTTTTGTATCCACTCGTCCAGTGAGGGGCATCTGGGTTGGTTCCTTAATCTAGCTATAGTAAATTGAGCTGCTATAAACATTGATGAAGCCACATCACTATAATATGCTGATTCTGACTCTTTTGGGAAAATCCCCAGGAGTGGGATAGCTGGGTCATAAGGTGGTTCCATCCTTAATTTTTTGTATCTCCCACATTTTAAAAAACGTATGGAAAGCTAGAACAGTAGTGAGGTTTCTAGAAGCACAAAGATGCATGGGTTTGTGCTGAGACTCGGCAGGACATCCTGGGCGCACTCACAGAACTGCCCTGGCACCTACTTTGCTCTGCTTGCGGTCCAGGTAGAACTGGTGCTGGCTGATGGCCATCACCCAGATGGACTTGATGAGAGAGGAGCGCGCATACCAGGTCTGCACGAAGAGGCCGCTTTGCCCAAAGGTTCTTCTAGACACTGAAACCCTGTAGGATTAAAGAAAGCACTGGAGCTGCTTGCCTCTGGCCAGCCCCACCCCGAGGGCCCCAGGGAGCGCCTTCCTCTCCTTGTGCTGGGGCCAGACTTCCGCTTTCCTCCTCTCAGGACAAAACTGCCTGGAGCTGGGCAGTGTTCTCCTGTATCAAAAAGCCCTGCACAATCTAAAGAGCGTAGGCAATCAGTCAGATGAGAAGCCATGAAGCTGCGAGGCTACCGCAGGAGCTACACAATAGAGGTGACTTTTTTTTTAGACAGAGGCTCACTAAATTGCTGAGGCTGCCCTGAAACTTGCAATCCTCCTGCTTCAGCCTCATGAATAGCTGGGATTACAGACAGTGGCCCCATGCCTGGCTTTTTTTTTTTTTTTTTAAGAGAGAGGGGGAGAGAGGAAGGGGGGGAGAGAGAGAGGGTGGAGAGAAGGGGAGACAGAGGGAGAGGAAAGAGAGAGTCAATTTATTTTTTCATCTGGCCTTTGTTTTTCTGACACTTAGTTGTGTATACAATGTGGGGGTTTGTATGCTGGTCCTCACGCATGCCAGGCAAGTGCTCCAACTGCTGAGCCACCACTCCAGCCCCATGCCTGGCTTTAAAGGTGGTGTTTTAAAGACCCAGCACCCCAGACCTGTGGGATCAATACCTGCCTTGAGGTGGAGAAGGAGCATCTTAGATGGAGGTAGATTTGGCCAGCTCTGCACTAACCGAGGATGAGGGTACACAAGCCCAAGACAGGAACAGGGTGCTGTTTGCACAGCAGAGGAAAGGATGTGGGGAGGGGAGCTAGGAAGTGAGAGAAAGGGAGAGCTGGGGCGGGAAGGAGGCACAGGCTGTGTGGAGAGGGAGGGACTGGCGCTGGTGTAGGAATGCAGCTTATCTCCTTGGGTCATCTTCTGGACCAGCTGTTTCCTCCCATCCCTCCCAAACATACGTGAACGCTATCTGGGGACTGGAAAGTCACCATTGAGGAGAGTAGAGAACCAATCCTGACCTCCATTCTCCATAACTTCACAACTGTTGAGGTGTTTTAGATGACTGTGACTGCCAAAATCAAAAGTGAGCAAAGGATCTGATCTCTCAAGTAGTTGCACAAATAGTCAACAAGCTTATCTATTGAGCTTGGCTTGGCTGTCATTAGTCCTGAGGTGAATGCAGGTCAAAAAACCAGGAGGTGACCACTTCATACCACCAGGCTGGCTGTGAGACACACACATGCACACACAGAGATACACACACAGAGACACACGCACACACACAGAGGCCCACACGCTGATCGTGGGAAGGCAAGGTTGAACACTGCTTTGGAAGACCTGACAGGTCCCTAAAGGTAACGGGGAGAGTCTGCTCCCAGACCTACCCCCAGCATGCGTGGAAGCTGCTCACACGCACCTGCGCCTGGATGCCCCAGGGGCACCACCTGCGAGTGACTAGCACCGCAGAAGCACCTCTGACCTTACCTTCGTGGATCGTGAACCTCGACAGCAAACTTCTTCTCACGGAAATACAAGTTCTCCAGCTGTTTCCACTGGAACCACTAAACAGAAGACAGAAAGCCACACAGCTTCACCCCCTGCACCGTCCTGAGCCTGCGTGCCAGGCCAGCGTCGTAATCACATGCTTTCACGTTCCTGCGGAGGCGCACTGATAAGGTCAGCCCAGCGTGTGATTCACCTTCACAAAGCTTCCACCTGAAACCATGTCGTGCCTTCTCACTGTCGGGCCCACCTGTTCACCTCCGCCTCATCAGTAAATTTCCCTGAACCATAAAACCAAGCCGACGGGGAGCAACCTCCGTCCTTCCTCTGACTCAGCGCACGCAGGGCAAGGAAGCCGCACAGATTCCGGTAAGCACAGGCCCTCCGCTCCCTCAGAGTTCAGTGGAAAGGTACTCAGCCTGCTCCAGGAAGACCAGGGCCACATTTCAAGTGACTGCAAAGTGAAAGTAAAAGCACCCCATGCGGCCAGTGTCCACGCCAGCTCCCACCTGGCCACTTCCCCAGAGGCCACAGGACCAGCACCATGCAGGGTGGGGTGGCACACTGGGCTCGGCCTCCAGTTTGTGGGTGAGCACCCCACCTCTACACTCCTGCTCTCACGCTCTGGGGCTACACTCTGGGATCTGCCGGTGCGCACAGGAACACCAAGTGACTTGGTAAGGCAGGTCAGGGCAGGACTGAGGCCGCCTCGCTGGGCTTTCTGGGCTGTTCCGAGCCCTTCCACTGAGCTCCCGAGCTCCCCAGCCTCTTGGCTTGGACTCCAGTATATTCCCATTCCCTGCCCAGCGGTGCAGCAGGAGGGAGGGGCAGCACAGCCAGTCCAGTCCAGTCCCTGGCTGCATCCTGACATTGGGCTCGAAGACTCTTGAACATTCCGAGTGTCTCAATGACAAGCACTTTCCTGCTGCACACCCACAGCGAAGCCACGTCCTGAAGGACAGACACCCAGACTTCTCACAAACACCTGCCTCACCAAAGGCGCCTGACAGAGGCAGCATGGGCAGGAGGGCCCCCCTGGACCCCATCCCTCACCCGACACCCGGCTTCTGCAATAGGGCACTTGCCCCGCTCCCGGGGGGTCAAAGCTACATACCTGCCTCCAACAACAACACCCGCAGACTAAGGCTCTGCTTCCTGTAAGTCCAGGAGTCCCGAGATCGGGAGGGAAGACAGGGTCCTCTCCTGGTCCCTCCTGCCAGCAGCAGTGTCCTCAGACCCCAGGTGTAACTCGATTTCACAAGCGCTGCCTCCCACGGCTCTCAGGCAACTGACATCAGCAGCTTGGTCTGTGACACTCCCCAGTGCCAGTCCACTCTTTCCTCCCACGGGGCAGACAGAGTTCTCCCTGCTGGTTCTCCCAGAAGAGAGACTTCTCTAAAACGCAGCACCCTGGCCTCAGAGGGCACCTCCGGCCCCTCTGGGGAAGTAAGCTGCTGTGGATCCAGGCACAGCCCGGCCTGTGCGGGCAACCTCACCCCGTCTGCTCACCCTGCGCTGGAACAGGTTCTACAGGAAGGGCAGAGAGCAGCTCGGCTGTGTTTTCCTCGGCGTCCATTCCCACACACATAAAAACCGGGCTGCACTTGAAACCCGATCTCTGGAAGCCACCACCTCCCCTCTTATCACTTACAAATGGGAAACACCAGCTTTGCACTTCAGCCCCGCCTGCCTGAAACTCTCTAAGCCAAAGCCCTGCTGGGAGGGCGGGGCGAAGGGCTTCAGCTTAGAGAGGCTAGGTGATTAGATGGCAGGGTTTGCAGAAGCTGGGGGACAAGACCAGGCGGGTAAGTCTCAGACAGCGGTCACTTCCCCAGCTGGACCTTGAACGCTTATGCGGTGAGCAGCACCAAAGTGGACAGGAACGGTACAAGCAGAACTGCTAGCACTGGCTGCCCCAGGCAGACGGCAGAACCAGAGTGCATGCTTCTTAATAATGATGGGATGAAGCGATGTGACCACGGGGTGGGCTTCTTGGCCCACTCTGTGTATTTCTCCAGAATAAGATAAGGCACTAAAGTAAACTGGACACAATCATTAATACAACCCTGCCATCAGGGCCGTCCCTCGGACATCTTGCACATCATCCCTGTGACTACGGTCGGCGTCTGGGGCTGCACAAAAGATACTTCTGGGGGCTGGAGCGGTGGCTTAGCAGTTATGGCGCTTACCTGGCTTGCGCAGGGACGATAGTTCAAACCCCAGCACCACGTACACAACAAAGTTTTGGAGCACCAAAAGCTGTCATGAAAAACTAAACAAAATTTGATTCTCTCTGTCTCTTTCTTTAAAAAAAAAAAATACTTCTGTTTTTGTTTTCCTTGAAATATCTTGGTTCCTAAACACAGGATGCTATTATCAAACCTAGGGGGGAAGAGATTGGGAGGAAAAGTGGGGGGACTTTGAGAAGCGGGCACTGTTGTGTCAGCAGTGTCTGGAATCACCCCTTTCCATCAGTGGGCATTTCTGCACCTCTTGGGTGTGAGGTCCGCCCCATAGTGAACAGGTCCCTGCCCTTGTGGGGCCCACGTACCGGAACCATGGCAGAAGGCCGAGCTGACCTCTGGCTCCACTGCTTGGGTTAGTTGTGCTATTTGGCAAGTTGTTGAACTGACTGGAGCCCTGGTTTCCTCATCTGTGAAATGGAGCCGCCCAGTGCCTGTCCCCAACACACTGCCAGCACATAGCAGGGCCAGCTGTTTGTTGAGAATGATGCTCAGTCCCCTTCTCTCACGTATCAGACGACTGCAGCCACTCAGAGGCAGTAGGGGAAGCAGACACAGCTATCTGGCCCCACATCTGTCTCTACCAGGAACAGCTGCATGGCTCTGTTGACAGAGCCTCGTCATTCAGGCCACCCTGTGGGTTTCAGTCTCTGTAGTAGCTGCATCCGCTGGTTTCGTGGGAGGCTTCCTGGTGAACCCTGTAGGTAGGAAGTCTGCCCACTGTGGGGGACCCTGAAGGTTGCAGGCTAGGGGGGGCATGCCCCACGGGCTGACACAGGGCTGCACAGCCTGCCTCTGAGCACCAGGGCAAGGAGATGTGCCCCAGCTTGCACAGAGACAGGGATGTGTACCTGCCCCAGATCGGGGGTCACAAGAGACCTGGGGACTCCTCAGGTGGAAAGCACCTAGCTCTTTGTTTTAATATTGACAGACTGAAAGTGGATGTCACCCACAGGCTCACCACTAAGCAGGGACTGGGAATATAGCAGAGGCCAGGCTTGCTGATCTCCCTGGAAGTCCAGGTTAATCATTTAACTGCAAATTCAACTGGAAATGACTAAATTTGGGATGGTCATAGTGGCAGCACATCACACAATGACTCACACGGGTGATTCCCTGCTGTTCCCTGCAGCACAGCAAAGTCATGTACTATTTATTCCCGTTTCGTTTAGGAAGGTTACACTTAAGGAATGCACAGTTAGAACCTTCTGGAATGCCACAGAGGACGGATCTGCAGGACTGTGGGTGTCACAGAGCCACGCTGACCTAGCCTCTTTCCAGCCATCTGTCCTGCCAGACCAGGGCTCCACCCTTGAGGAGGGTACAGAGTGGCAGACTCAACGGTGAGGTGTCACACAAGACAGCACATACCAACGGCGTATCTCATGTGCACCTGGCACTAGGTGCCACCCGCAGCCCTGGCCTGTGCATCATCCTGCTGAGGGTCCCCACAGCTCCACAGGGAAGCACGGCTGTGGCCCCACCTGCAAGAAAGCGAACTGACGGCTGAAAACTGTCGAGCAGGACTGGCTGTAAACTCTCGTGGGTGGCCGCGCCTGCCACCCCAGCTACCGGGGAAGCTGAGGCAGGAGGACCCCACGTTCCGGGCCACTGGGCAACTTAGGCCCTGTCTCAAAGTGAAAAATAAAAAGGACTAGATGTAGCCCAGAGGTAGAGTGCTTGCCTGGTGTGCCTGAGGCCCCGGGTTCAATCCCCAGGACTGCAAAAATCAACCAACCAACCAGCCAACCAATCACACACAGCCCCTAGCGAAGCACACTGGTCTACCTTCCTCCAGTGCAAGGAATACCGTATGGGGGCCGCTTCTGTTCTCAAAGAAAGAAAAAAACAAGGAAAAAAATGAGTAGCAGTGAAGCCTCAGACAAACAGAGAAGCAGTCGCCACTACAGCCATTAGGGGGACATCCTGAGTGCTCAGGCCAATCCCAAGGGTGGACGCCAGTGGGTCCCACGCTGAGGAGTGCCGACTTAGGAGGGCAGCAGGCGCTGCACCCCCAGGCTCTGGCCACAGATGAAGGGGACACGTGGTTTGGCTCTAAGGTCATGAACTCTGGACCTACTCCTTTGAGTGGCTGAAGTTTTTAGGAGTGAAGGGCTGTTCCGATGGCCGGCGATGCCCTGCTATGAACTGAAGTCTCATGGCACACCCAAACCATACACTCTCAGGTTTGGATGTGATTTCAGAACCTAGTCCACACAAGACATGGCATCTTGAACGCAAGGAGAAAGACACATTGAGAAGTTGCAAAAACGTCTGAATGAAAAGGTTCTGGGCCTAGGAATTGTGCAGCATAAAAGTTTGTTGCCAGAAAGGATGCGCGGCCCCCAGGTTTCCTCAGCAGCCAAATCTCACTTCAGGACGAGTTCATGATGTCCAGTCAATCCCTGAGCAGGGAGCTCACAGCTGCTCCAGGCTCTCGCCACCATGTCCCTTCCTACGCCTCGGTTTCCCGTCTGTCCATTACACAACTTCAATAAGATCCTTGTTCTGAACATGCTCTTTCTTCCCAGATGGATTGCTGAGTCCTTGAAGACAAGGAGGGCAGGTTTTCCGTAAGTGAGGTAAAGAAAGTACTAGTGGAGGGCTCTTGCAGAATGCTTTTCTTGGAAAAATACAAAATCAAGTACATTAAGCTCCATTGCTAGAAAACGGTTTGTACTTGAGGATGAATTTGGTATCTTTAGCTTATCATGGAAACCCTGCTATCAATCCAAACCAAACTGAAGCCCAAACCTGTGGGGCATGATGGTGCATGCTTGCAATCCCAGCTACTTGGGAGGCTGAGGCAAGGGGATTGCAAGTGCGAGGCCAGCCTCAGCAACTTAGTGAGGTCCTAAGCCACTTAACAAGACTCTCTCTCAAAATTTAAAAGGATGATAAAGGGGATGGAGCAGTGGCTCTGTGGTTGGAGTGCTTGCCTGGGATGTGCAAGGACCCAGGTTTAAACTCCAGCACCAAATATACAAGCAAGTGTCAGAGAAACAGAAACCAGATGAATAAATAAATTTGATTTTTTCTCTCTCCCTCTCTCTTAAATAAATAAATAGGGCTTGGGATGTGGCTCAGAGGTAGAGCACCACTGGGTTCAATCCCCAGTACCAAAAACAAACAGTATAACACAAACCCCATTAATGAGGAGGAACCAGGAGAGAAAGCCGTGCCGAGGCAGTTCTCGTCCCCTAAGCGCCAGCTGTGGTGGCTCCTCCCGGCTCTTAGGACAGGCTGCCTCCTTCACATCCACTTACCCTGGTCTCTGACTAGCACAAGCCCCTCATTCTTGTGAACATCTCACCCCTGGGTCTCAACTGAAATGGCGCCTTCCTCAGGGGTCCTTCCCTGAACATGCCAGATGTCCCCCAGGTCCCGTGCTGTCCCTCCATCTTATCTGCTTCCACCAGTGACAATTCCAAACCCGTGAGTGCTGCATTCCTGTGCTCAACTGTCACACTGCGACCCCTAAGAGACCCCAAAGGGAACAGTGTGACCGAGTAGCTTTCCTTGCAGGGTCTGTTTCCACTCTTCCTTCTGGGGAAGGAACATCTTGAGTTACCATGGTTCCCAGCCCCTTACTCGCTCTCTTTTTAATAAAAGGCGGGTGGTGGTGGTGGTGGTGGAGAACCTCCTGACCCACTGGGCCCTCTTGCTGCTCAGGAAAGACATAACTATTTGACGGGTGAGAAATGAAGGCAGGGAAAGGCCGTGTGAGAGCACCAGGCGGCCCAGTTGGTCAACCAGCGTGCAGAACCGGTCCTCCTCCCACTCTGCAGGGCTCAGCATTGGATTGATCATTGGTGTGGCTCAAGCTTAATGATACAGCCAGCGACCAGGATGGGCGGGGCTCCGGGGACATTTGGCAACCTGGTTATATTCTATTTCACATGAATGGAAAGTGTGAAGTGGCTTCCAACCGAGGTCCATGGTGAGAAGCTGCTGGGGAAGGGTGCGGTTCAAATGGCCAAGATGGCGCTGCTGGACAAAATAAGAAGTCACTGCTGCAGTAAAGCAGCCCTCACTTTGATGACGAGGGAACAGGAAGGCTTCTGTGTGTGCTCCTGAACTCACCTGGCTGCAGGCTCTAGGGAATTCCAACAGTTTAAAAAAGATCCGTTCCCTGAAGGCCCTGGGGCAACACTGCCCACCCAGCCACCTTGGCGCGTTAGCAGGCACAGAGGCGCTGATCCAGAAAGGCATCCTGAGGAGGGTCTGCGGAGACGCCGCCTGTGCCACTTCATCTCCCACCCGTCTTTGCGGCTCTGGTTTGCCCAGGTGAAGTTCTTGCCAGAGGGGCAGAAATCAGTCATGACACACTGGCAGGGCGCTCCGCCATGACCTGCCGTCTGCTGCTTGGTGAAGAGCAGACATCCTCCAAGCAGAATAACCAACAACCCAGAAGGAGCACGAACTTGCATTTTTTTTTTTTTAAAAGAAAACTTCATCTATTTTTAATGCCAACAAGAACTCAGGAATGAGCCTGAGTTCTGGTGTATTTCCACCTTCCACAAGAGTTTGTGATGCACATTTCACGCACAAAGAGAGGATTAAAAAGCAAAACTGCTTGTTATCTGGGCTTTTCATATCAGAAAGTGTGTGATTTGTAACTCAGGATTTAAAATTTTTCTCTTCAACTGATGGGTGTGAGTGAGGGCGCACACCTGTCATCCCAGTGACTTGGGAGGCTGAGGCCAGAGGATTGCAACTTTGAGGCCAGTTTGGGCAATTTAGCCAGACTCTGTCTCAAAATAGAAGATAAAAAGGGCTGGGGTACAGCTCAGTGTTGGAGCTCCCCTAACATCTCTCCCCAGCCCTGGGAGCAGATCCACTCCAGAGACCCCTCCTGGGTGCTTCCCAAGCTCCTGCCCTGCCCTGTCCTGCCCCCTCCTTGGGCCCCCAGGCTGCAGAAAAGCTTTGTATCTAAAGTGCATGAAGAGGGGCTGGAGCAGGGGCTCAGCAGTTACCACGCTTGCCTAGGATGCAGGAGGTCGCAGGTTCGAACCCCAGCACTACATACACAATGAAGTGTTGGAGCAACAAAAGCCACATGAAAAAATAAACAAAATTGATTCTCTCTTCCTCTCTCTTTAAAAAGATAAATACATAAAAAATGAAGTGTATGAAGAGCCCTGGCTGAGTGTTCTGGTAGGTAAATTACGCAGGCCCCAGCATGTGGGGCAACAAGGAGCAGACCCTGCCTAGGAAGGCAGCAGGCCTCTGCCGGAAGGTCCTGGAATGAGGCCTTTTCAAAACAGCATTTTGGCACCAGGCTCTCTGTTCTTGGTACATCTCCCTCCTGGCCTGCTTTTAAGCCACATTCTTGTAACAAGGCAGGCTACAGCCCGAGAGGCTGAGTGTTGTAGCCTCCAACCAGTGTGTCAATTCGACCTTGATTCCTGCCAGGCCACCGGCTGCCCTCCCGCACGCCCAGGTCTGTGCAAACAGCCAAGGCCTGGTCCTTCCTCTCAGTGCTCACAGCCCTTGTGATCATGCACTCTTGCATCTGTGTGAACTGGGCAGGAGAGGGATTTGCAAAACATTCTTCCTCTTGTTAAACTCTTCCGCTGTGTGGGCACAGAAAATAAGTGCCTGGAAGCAAAGCCATTGTCAGATTTTAACGGGAGGAGAAAGAAGCAAACAGTGGCAGAGGGGACACTTCCTGAAACGGCAGAAAAAGAGAGGCCGGAAAGTGGTCACCCAAGCTGGCTGGTGCGGGGCCGTTTCTGAAGTGAGTGGACTGATAACTGCAGATGGAAAAAGGGCCGTGCACTCGGGAACGGGCAGCCGCCCTGACTGACTGGCATCGGGCAGTATGCATCAGTCTCCATGAAGCTGCAGGGTTAAGGGCGGCCTGCGGTGCAGCACAGGAGAGGACACTGAGTGCAGGTCCTCTCCACTACTCCAGGGGAAAGCCCAGTTGCTCTGTGGGAATTCTATGAAGACATGGTGACTTCAGTCACATTTTACACGCAGGATTCAGAAACCCTGCATGTTCCTTCCCAAAGCACAATTCAGGATAAAATTAAATTAGCAAACAACAGTCAGTGCAGGTGAGGCCACCCCAAAGGAAGACCGACAGGCCGTGGTTTATGAATCAGATACGCGGAGGGCACTGGCTTCCCGTCTGCCTCCCTCCCATGGTGCGATCCGTGATGTCCCCCAGAAGGGAACTGCTGGGGTAAACCATGGCTGGCCACGTATGGAACACCAGGTAGCCTTAAAAACACTGAGAAAAACATTGGTTTACAAGTGAGCTGGAGAAAGAAGGCCAGGTATGAAAGTCGGAATAGTAGGATTTCTCTCAGTTAAAGCTTGGCACATTCACCAACAAAGTCTGAGCGAACCTTTTTTTTTTTTAAGAGAGAGAGTTAATTTTTTGTTTTTACATCTGGCCTTTGTTCCTCCAACACTTAGTTGTGTGTGGTGCTGGGGTTTGAACCTGTGTACTCGCACATAACTGCCGAGCCACCGCTCCAGCCCCGATATCTTTCTCTTAACAGCTGTTTCCACAGAAGCTTAAGGGGGACAGCAGAGGATTTATTTGTTTTTACAATAAAAATGTACTACTTTTGGTGAATGTGCAACTGTTACTGAAAATGACTCGAGAATATTTGAGAAAAGTGGGTGCCCTTTGTTTCCAATGCTACTACTTAGAAACTCAGTATCAGGAGTGAATAATTCAACACGAGCAGCAACAACATAATCTGTTTCTCACTGACAGAAACGGGTCTCGCTTGCAGGCTCACGGAAGCGCCAGGCTGGCTGGGAGGCAGCTGCGGGCTCTCCTGCGCCCCAGGCAGGTGGGGTCGCTGCAGACTGGCAGCTCCGGGTGAGCAGCCTTGATGGCCAGCTTGGCTGGCCCAGGAAGGCTGGATGGCCCAGGAAGGGGGCCATGGCAGCCTCTGGCCAGTGTTCTGCACCACCCATGTCAGTGTCACAACCATAAAAGGGGGACAAGACAGGAGCTGCATTTGCATCACTCAAGGAAGAGCACTGGCTGAGAGCCTTGGGGAATGCGGGTGTGATTACAGGGCTGCTTCATGAAGAGCCCAGCCAGAGGCGGATGGAGGGGACAGCAGTGATCCAAGGCTGCGATGTTGATGTCGGGTGGAGATAACAGGCAGCTGACCACGGCCTGTTATTACAGCTGCTGTGTCACCTCTGCAGCCTCCAGGGACAGTAGCAGAGCACAGGGAGGGTGATGAAACCAACCAGGGCTGTATGTAGGTGACTGAAGGGCCACCTACACGGACTCGTCAATTCTTACACAGGCCAAAGTGGACCACATGTGTGCAATAGAATCAAGAGAAGCAGTTTCACGATAGAATTTTAAACAGAAAATAGTGTCACTTATTCAGCTCCCAAATCTGGTAGGCTGAGAGTCTAGTGTGTTACTTATTTTTCTTTACTAAAAGCAAATACATTTACTTGCAGAAAAAACTGTCAAACAACGGTAAATTAAAAGTAGTAGCATTTTAGAAAGAAGATTCCTCATAACCATACAGCTGAGATAATAATCAGCACCAAAACTTATGGCTTCTGTCTTGACAATCCTAGGACAGTCCAGTGCAAATGTGTATGTCTGGACATGGTGGCGCACGCCTGTAATCCCAGTGACTTGGGAGGCTGAGGCAGAAGGATCACAAGTTCAAGGCCAGCTTCAGCAACTTAGTGAGGGCTTAAGCAACTTAGAGAGACCCTGTCTCAAAAAATAAATAAAAGGGGTTGGGGATGTAGCTCAGTGGTTAGGTGCCCCTGGATTCAATCCCGATACAAAATATATATATCATACACAATAGGGCATCGTCCTTTCACACTAACATCAACCAGACACCTAACTGAGCTGCTATGTGCCTAGCTGAGGCCACAACCTTGTAGCTCAATCTTGCTGCAACCTAGAGTGACCAGAGTGGAATCCTGTAAATGGCGCAATGGTGAGTCACAAGCCACACTTCACGCTCAGCATGGGCTCCTCTGAACGAATGCCACCACTAAGCAGAAGCCCTGGCCTGACATGGCTACAGGTGCTCCTTGCAGTGACGTTGCTGGCTCGACAGCTCGTGCTCGCACACTCACCTTCCGAGGCTTCACCTTGTCCTGCAGATCATACTGGCCGATGCCTTTGTAGCTGATGCCAAGCCACCAAGGAAGTCCCTGTTTATCCTGGGGAAGGAGCAGAACAGAGGCCTAATTAAGTCTTGGAGAGGGATCTCACTCCCTCCCTCAGCAGTTGGCAAGTTACAACAGCTCTCCCGGTAAACAGCAGAACCGGGAAGCTCTTTGGTTTCCTTAAGCAAGTCTGACACCAACACTGTCAATGCCACCAAAAACAAGGAGGCGCTGCTATTGATAAAGGATTGGAGAGGACAAACAAAATGTTCCGCAGTTCACCCAAGAGGGAGTCCAGGAGAAAGCAAGTCAGCCTCTAGATACAGAGAGCTCTCTTCTCTCCATCAGGAACCGGCTGTAAAGGCTGGGGAGTCTGCAGATGGAGCAGAAGGAGCACCAGGTTCCTAACGCGGAGGATGCACATTCGGGAAGCTCAGACACCCTCTGGAGTTGTGCCCTGCAACACCAGGACATCTGAACTGCCAGGAGGGCCAGGTGCTTGATTCGTGAATTATTGCTTTAGGTTTTGGCAAAGAGAAAGACTGCTGACGTGGGGGTTGAAAATGCCACTCAGAATCGGCTTTCAGTTCCAGGGACCCTCGTCAGGCAAGTGTTCCTCATCTAACTCGCCAGCGTCTTCAACGGTAGGGGTGTCAACACTGTCCTCACACCAAGCCGCTCAAACACTGGTCAACTGCAGTTACTCCTGGGGTGGTCGTGAAACAGTGGTGGAGCACTCGCCTAACTGTCTGAGGGCCTGGGTGCCACCTCCAGCACCACAAGATATAA